>JBBPBO010001985.1:4852623-4918204 GCA_037974295.1 Cicer cuneatum
TTGTCTCTTCAATATTTTCTCTCTCTAGTTCTCTTTTAATTTTAATAAAAATAATCTACAACATATTTTGACATAATTTAATATCCAAAATATCATATTTCAATTAAGAAGTATCTATAAATCAGGTTGTATCTAAATAAAAAAATAATCTTAAATCGACAATAGTATAAGATGGTTTTTTTATTAAAATATTCAGAAAATAGTCTAAGTCACTATAGTTGTTTTGACAAGTAGTAATATACGAATTCAAATGATACAGTATTGGCAAAAGTGATTCATTTTTCTAAAAAATTGGGTCAAAATTCTCATTAACTTTTTATTATGAAAGTAATAACTAATAAGTTATATTTGAATGTCTTTACTGTTTTCTAAGAGTTTACAAATTGTTATATTTTTTAATTCGGAGCTTTTTTAATTAAAAACATACACACATAATTAACAAAATTAGGTCAACGAAACAAGCTAGTCCTCCGAAAGATATCTATATTTAATAGTTAATAGTGTTTAAAAAGGATTAAGTAGAAAACATATAAAATAAAATAACATTTAATTAAAGTTTTGGTTTTTTTATTTTAATCCCACAAGAATGTCCCATTTATAAATCTAGTTTTTGGTCTCACACACAGTTTTTTAAATATGTGAAATCATCAAAGTAGATTTATAATATTAAATTAAGTAAAAAAAAAAAAAACATAGTATTTTATTCGTCGTTAATTATAAGATTCTACTATAGTATTTCACATCTTATCTTTATCGCTTAAATAAAACCCTTTTTAAATGATTTCTTCCCTGAATAGAGACGGTTGATGATGTTGGATAATGGACACTTGGAAAGGTGGGCCTATGGTGAGAGCCCAATAAGATTGCCATATGTAATTTTTGAAAGCAACGTGCCACGTGTGTAATGTGTAGCAGTTCACTAGAAGTTAATCGAGACGATGGTGTCGGCGGATTTTATAAAGACCGAAACAGATAACAAGTTACGAAAAAGAAGATAATTGAAGATGCAGCAGGAACAGGCAAAAGCTGAGGAGAAGAAAATTGGTATGACAGAAACATGGTTGAGGAAGCACCGTCTTATCTACGACGCTGCTACCAGACATCCTTTTATTCTTAGCATTCGTGATGCTACCGTCCAATCTCATTCCTTCAAAACATGGCTTGTAAAATCATACCTCTCCTGTTTCTCTTATCAATTTAATTGACATTTTTTATTTATTTTTAAATTTGTTTCATATGTTATGCAGGCACAGGATTACTTGTTTGTTAGAGCGTTTGTCCCATTTGTTGCGAGTGTGGTGATAAAAGCTTGTAAGGAATCTTTGGATGATGAAAGTGATGACGTGGAAGTCATATTGGGGGGTATGGCTTCTCTTCAGGATGAGATATCATGGTTTAAGAGAGAAGCCAACAAATGGGATATTTCACTCTCACAACTTGTTCCTCAAAAGCCAAACCAAAAATATTGTCGGTAGGTTTTTTTAGTTCTAAAACATCTCATTATTACAACTCATATTTTGGTTTTTTACAATTCATTTTGGATCTGAATTTGCTCATGTTTAATTTTTAGATTTTAAATAAAATTAAATCAGACAGTTCAATTGAAATATACCGAATCCAGTACAGTTGACTGTACTAAATCTAAATTCATGATTTTTCTTTCTTTTATTCTTTACCCTTTTTGGTAAGAGGGTCGTACTGAATCCAAATTCTTTTGTTTCTTCCTTTTATTGTTTGCCCTTTTTGGTAAAATCCTCCCTATTTCTTTTGAAATAGAGATTTTCATAACTATACTTTTTTAGTAAGAGATACTTCTCATTTAATTATTATATTTAATTATACTATTAATTTATTACTATATACTATACCACTTCTAATATATTAATTTTATTTTGTATTTATAGTGGTGAAAATACACCAAAATTTGATAAAATAATTTTTTTTTCTTTCTATCTTTATATTTCTTAATATATTTATAAAACAGATGGAAAACAGAGGGATTATATTAACACAGTTACATTAATTGGATATTTATATATCAAAATTATAATAATAAATTTAATTAAGGTTTCAAGAGAATTAATGTATTTAATTTAAATTTTGAATAAATATATAATTTTTTCAACTCATTTTTTTTATATTGAGAGCATAGTAGTATTTATTTTTTTTACTTATTTTTATTTAAAGTGATCATTAATTTAAAAAAAAACAGTTGTAAAATAGTAAGTGAATGTATTGGTGTGACAGGTTGCTAGAAAGTTTGATGAGTGAAGATGTGGAATACAGTGTGGCTATTACAGCATTTTGGGCAATTGAAGTTGTGTATCAAGAGAGTTTTGCTCACTGTATTGAAGAAGGGTCTAAAACCCCAGCAGAACTGAAAGAGACTTGTGCAAGATGGGGAAATGAGGGTTTTGGTCACTACTGCCAATCTATAAATAAGATTGTCAATCGCCGCTTGCAAAAGGCTTCTGATGATGAACTCAAAAAAGCTGAACTTGTGTTTCTCACTGTTCTTGAACTTGAAGTTGAGTTTTGGAATATTAGCTGTGGAAATGTTTGATTTTCTTCAAAACAAACCTTTGATGTAGTCCTATGCATATGCATATATTAAAATAATGAAAGTTTGCTCGTCTTGTTAGAAAATAATTATGGAACAAGATCTCATCATACTTTCTACTCTTCTACAACATGATGCAAAGGGACAATTTATGTAACGAGTTTATAAGGAACATAATTTTTCGTCAAATAAACATACAGAACAAGTTTCAATTTTTCTCTTGAATACTAGTAATTCGCAAAATTTACTTGTTGAATTGCAGTTATTCGCAATTTGCATCGCAAGCCTACAAAATCGATTACAGTATAATATATTTATTTATTTGGTTAAGGATTAACAACGAAGTGGCTGTAGTTTAGTGGTGAGTATTCCGCGTTGTGGCCGTGGAGACCTGGGCTCGAATCCCGCAGCCACATTTTCTGTTTTCAGAATTTAAAATATATTTAATTAAAAAAATTCATCTTCATTTATTATATTAATTAGAATTTATTCATTTTTTAGTTTTGACAACTATTTGTGAAAGTTTTGGAATATTAGATAAGTGCAACTAGTATCATTAGAGAATTTAAATATAACGACTTTGCAACTATTACATTACAAAAAATTCAAATCCCAATAAATAAAATAAAAAAACCGAATAAACTATATGAAGATGCTTTGTTTTGCAAATTTTTTGTAGTAGAATATTAAATATTAAATGTACCACATAAAATTATGGAACTTTATACTCCACTAAGAATAACTTTATTTGATTGATTATAACACTAACAAATAGTCCTTGCCTCATAAGTTTGCATATTATTATATTCCTCCTCTGCATCTATAAAAGAAGAGTTGTAGTATGGTCACAAATTAATAAATCTGAAGTAACATCAAATTAGCATAGTCCATATGGCTGATTTTCAACAAAAACTTGATGCACTGAAGGGTCTTGTTGGTGTGCTAAATAGCATGGGTGATGATGAAACTCAAAATGGTGATTCTCCTTCAACGCCACATAATTACCATCCTACCCCTCTGCCACAAAGGAAACGCTCTGGAAAATATAGCAACACTGGCAACCAAAATATAAAAGGTTTAAGTAATCAAACCGGTTTTACTGAAGGCAATGCTAATGGAGCTATCAACTTTGGTGATTTAAAAATGTAATAAATCACTCTAAATCAGTATAATGCTTTATATGTCTGAAGACTTTGGCATAAATAAATAATAGTGTCACTTTATTATTAAAATAAGTGCTTTGTTGCACAACTCCAATATCTTCACAAGTTTATTATATGTATTATGATGATGATGGCGTCTAATGTAATTAACAGAAGCAATTATATATTAGCTTTGTAAATTTAATTATCGGTAGTCTATTTTACAAAGCACCACCTCTTCGTGGCATAGACTAATGTTCAAAACAATCTGATTTAAAATATAATTAATAATTATTTAATTAGAAATCAAAGTTGAAGAATAAGGTGACACAAAATAACATTTTCTCTAATGTCTCCAGCTGGTTTTAGTGGTGAAGCATGGCTTAATTGATTGGGAAATAAGGGATTTGATTTGACAGCACATTTTGACTAATTTTTGTTAATGCAAATTCAAAATATTTTCTCTTAAATTATTCTCCTTCAGCTCATTCTTAATTGAGTCTTAACATAATTGGTCTTTTAACCTCTAGCAAGAGATCATGGATATGTGATGCAGGTTGCTTTATCACTTTTCATTCCTTCAATTTTTGTAAGCAGGTAACTTAGTTTTTTTTTTAATTAAAAAAACAACGTACATTTATTTAAATTCAAATTGCTAAAAATTACATTGAACGAAAATAATATAATTCAAATTCGTTAAAATAAAAAAAATATGTAGACAAATTCAAAATACCTAAGTTAATAGAATAAAACAATAAAATAACTACAAGTATGACAAAATGAAGTGTCTGAAATAATTATAGCGTTTTCAGAATTGTAATGTTGACGATGCAAACGCTATTAATTAATTATGCACTGGATCGAAACTAATCTTTCAATGTAAACCAAATGAAAACCACAACAAGAAGTGAAATCAAACAACGTTGCACTTAGACGATGAACAATACAATGTTGTGCTCAGACGACGAAATGACAGACAAAACGTGGAAGAAAAACTAAATATATATAAAAATTACTTAATTAAATAAAAGAAGAGAAAAATAGTTTTAAGCCACTCATCTACGACATTAAAGAAGAAGAGCTAAAAAGAAGAAGGAGGAAAGTATTAGGGCGTCGACTATCCTAAAATTCATAAGTAGTAGATAGCATAACCTAACACTAGAGATTAAAACTTTTGACGAAAAATATTTTGAATTAATTATAATTTTAGTCCTTAAATTTTATCTAATGCGGAGTTTTGATCCATACATTTATAAATCTAGGATTATAGTTTCTTAATTTTGTAAATCTAACATTTTGCTCAACTATGAAATTAGGATTAAAATTTTGTGATGTGTCAAGTGATATATATTTTGTAAGATTTTAAAGGAAATGAACTAAGATAGATGAAAAACATGTAAAATAGGTTGTTTAGATATATAAGTCAAAGAGAGTAAAAATGTGCTTTCATATCTTCATATTATTTGTCATGTGATCAAATTTCTGTCTTAAAATTCACATGCCTAACAACATGTTAAACTTTTTTTTAAAATATTGGAATTAAAATTACTAATGATCCCAATTTTTCTACAATCTCAAAGACTCTACCTGAATTTGTCATTTAAATACAAAGACTATAATCAATAGATGATCTCAACTTTGTTTGGTCTTTTGACTCTCATTTTGTTGAGTCATGTAACCAATTTTCAAATTATACATGGTAGAACTAAATTTGTACCGTCTCATTTATTTATTTATTTTTGTAAATCAAATGCACCATAAATATTAATAACCAACCAGATCTGTCATACATTATCGTTAATTTTTGTATTTATTGAAGATGAGGCTTGAGCATAATGACCAAATGATATATAATAGATTGGATTCCGACTAATAATCTCTCGAATATGATTGTTAATTTCAAGTGAAAGAAGGAATGTATAACTTTATATCGCCTTGGCATTGATTCCCTTATCAACAAAAGCTTTAGAATTAGATGTGTGAATGATATAATATTCTTACTTTCTTTTATTTGTTTAACTAATCGTATCCAAAGTAACAATTGACATAGACCAGACTACCATTATAGAAAGATTTATCTTGATCGGAACAATTTAAATTTTAAATTATATAATTTTAATTTTTAAGAAAATTAAAATTTGTTTAAAATCTAAATAATTCAATCTACATGTCACATAATCATTAATTATGTAAATATATGCGATTCATAACCGTAGAAAATTGGATTTTATTATAGAACCTAGTTCTATTGACATGAATACTATCTTTATTTACATTCACACTGATTAAATATTCTTGTTTTGTCCCCCACCCCAAGTCTATTAAAGGAAGACCAATTCCTCAAAGACATAAGAAAGCAATAAAAATAAAAAACACAAGTTTTCCATTTTCCAAACCAAAATAAGCATTCAATATGGCAGGTATTGCATCCGGAATTTGCAACCTTGCTGTTGGCGATACTCGACGGCGATCATCGCAACCACAATCTTGTCCCAATGGTAACACCACTACTCCTCCTCCTCCTCCTACGCCGCAGCAGTCATCGGAAGAGTTCGCCTATTCAAATTCTGCAAGGCAAAATATAAAAGGTCTTACTAATCAAACTGGCTATGTTAAGGGAAATGCTAATGGAGTTATCAACTTTGGTACCTTGACATCCTCTGCTGCTCAGAGGCAATCATGAATGATTAATACTTTAATAACATGCATGGATCAATATTAATTTATACCAAGCTATGTGGAGGCAACTCAATATAATTTATTAACTAAATAAATGTGTTGCCTATCATTTTAATGTGCATGTTACTTATAGTAATCATCATAATATATATATGTTTATACAATAAAATGTGGATGAAATTCTCAAATATCAATTATGGTTTCATATCGAAAAGAATTTCAATTAAGGGCCTTCAAAGTTAATTGTTCAAATGCCTTATTGCATACTTGACTTCTATGTAAGGTAGATTATTTAAAGGAAAATGATTATTAGTATGCCAACAAAAGTAACGAAAATAAACAGAAAATTTTGATCATTATTTTCACCTCTCTCCATGATTTCTATAAGATAAAGAATAAAAAGTTTCACAACTCAATGAAAATTAACCGATGTTATTCTTGTGTTTCTTTATATATTACCATAATACTAAATAGCATTGTCGTTATTTAAAATTAGAGTTTAAATTTTTCAAAATATTTTTGTGTTTCAAAAAATTTAAATTTTAAGTTTTTTAAAACGCATTTTTGTGTACCGAAAAATTTAAATTAATTTTTTCTGTACACACTTAAACAATTTGTGTTTTTTTTTTTTGAAAAAAAAATAATGTACTTGGATTTTCTGTTTTTTTTTTGAAAAAATAAAGATAAAATGGAGTTTTTATTAAAATGTAGGGTAGGAGTATATTTTTAGTGGTATAGGATAAAACTTTCTATTCCAACCTTTGTCCAACCATAGATTACTTTTGTCATAAGCCCATTAGTAGTATTATTATAATTTTAAGTAGAAATCATATAGGAGAGAAAAATAATGAAAAATATTTTCAACACATATGACTTCAAAATTTATAATTTTTAGTTTATTATAGACGAAAATAATAAATAATCCTTAAAATATATGAAATTTATTAAGCTAGTCACTAAATTATATATGTGACTTTAGTTATTAGAATCTCTTGTGACAATACATAACCGTTGAGACAAAATCTTTCTCAAAAGTTTTAATGATAACAAAATTATTTCAAAAATTATGATTATATTTGTTATCTAACACGTGCTCTTGAGTGTATTAAATTTAGAAAACAGGTTTCTCACCTCCTTGATCAAATGAAGTGTATTTTATGAAGTAGTTAGAATATCACTTGAAGGGGGGTTGAATAGATATATTTGTTGTTTTAAAAATTTCTTTTAAGTTTTAAAGTTTTATCCTCTTCGAGAGGATGAAAATCAGAGGTTGGAAATTTAAAACTATGAGTATGAATAAATTACTAAAAGACAAAGAGAGAGAGGTTAGAAAATGACACACATAACATTATACTGGTTCACCTAATAAGGGTTACGTCCAGTCGTCACACACTTGTGAGATTTCACTAAGAAAACAATCAACCTCTCACAGAGGTTAGCTACAACTTGTGTGTTCTTGAACTTCACCAAGCTTACAATATCTTCTCACGGATTTCAACTATTTCTAAGTGTAACTCACTTAGAAATTACAATATAGTTTGAAGGTGTTTGTGATGTATCTCTTTACTAGCACTTTCTAAAAAGATGTTTCAAAGATCTAGTGTAATACAATAGAGAGTATAAAGAGAGGATGAGAATAACACTTGATAGCTCTTAGTCTTTTTCTTTGTATGCTTTGTAGTTGTGTGTTTAATGAAGAAGAGCACCATTCCTTTTATAGAGTTGTAAGATGGTCTATCCATGTGTTTTGATGCTTCATGTCCGTTGGACACTTTAATAAAAAATCTAAGGTCAGTAATTTGAATTACAGAAATGACATCCAGCTGTCTTTTGTCTTGTTTGGGCGCAGGAGGATGGCAATTCATTTCATCCTCGTATGGGAGGTTCAAACCTCCTTGAAGTTTGGGCCTTAGTTGTCTTTTGCTTTTGCGTTCTCCAAGACATGTCAGATTGCATTTTGATATTGTTTAGTACATCATTTATGTACTTTTGAAATGGTAGAACCATTTTCATCATAGGAGAATGAAGAGAGCTAGAGATCCATCATCTTATACTTCATTCTTCTGTGTTCATCCTCTGCCTTTGTTTTCTTCATTTGACTTGATTTTCTCTTTAAACTTTAACACTGATTTAACTTCTTTTTTGACAAGAAATCAATGTTATTGCGATTATGAAAATTTAGCATAACTGTTGGTTCATCCTCTTTGAGGGTTCATCCTCTAGTCCATCCTTCAGTTTGAAAAACTTGTTGGATTGACTTAGATTTTATCTCTTTTGAAAAGCAACCTGTTTTCTAATAATAATACACTCAAGAGCACATATTAGTCTTAACAAGAATCATAATCATTAATTTTATTATCATTAAAACCATTTGAAAGAGATTTTGTCTCAATATTTTACACATTTTAACATGTCCTCTACGTAAGAGGATAAACAAGTGGAGGATGAAATTGTAACCTCTAAGGCAGATGACAAACAATATTGAAGAGAGTTGCATGTATGTCATAGATTAAAATAAGATTAATCTATGTCAAAAGGCGAGCAATGCTAAAGTTTAAGGATGACTTCATGACTTTTATGTTAGAAGATAAACAAAGCAGAAAAGAGGATGAACTCATGTAATTTATTCATCCTCTCACATGGGAAATAGGTAAAAGTACAAAAGCACAAAAAACAACGTCCTTGATTGATAAAGCAATACACTACAATTGTTGGGAAAAGTAAAACTCAAAAAGCACAAGTCACATCACAAATGAAATCTTCATCCTCCTACAACTCAAATATAAGGATAGACTGCAATATTCATCCTCTCAGCATACTTAACATGAGGATAAAGGTTAAATGTCAACTTTGCAAATAAAGACAAGTCCAAGGAAACTTAGCAAAACCTCCAACAGCTATATTTTGCTAACCCATATGTTTGAAGCTCCAAAGACAAAAGTACAAGTCATGTCCTAATTTATTGAAGCTCTATCCTCCTGTCCAGAAGATGAACTTTTGTATGTCAAAATAATTATCACTGAACCAGGTGAAAAATAAGAGAAGATAAAATTCTGGACAAATAGCATAAAGAAACAAAGTCATCAGCGCCAGAGGATGACTATCTGTTTCTTCGTCCTCCTGCATTGGAAATGACTAAAAGTACCAAAGTACAAAAGGTTGCACTTGTCACGTAAAGTAAAATTATATCTTGGAAAAGAAAAAAGGGAAAAAACAATTTCCAGTTGTCAAGCTTCTAGAAAGATCTAACCTCCAAGACAGCTTCGTGAAAATGAACCTCCTAAGTACAAGGCTGAATGAGGACAGATTCAATGCATTTTTGCAAATAAAGACAAACTTCAAGGATCATTACAACTTAAGATAACGGTCTTAAAGGACAACTTTTTTGAAGAAAAAGTTTTCTTATCTCTATAAAATGAAGGCTGCTCTTCTTCCTTCAGACACACAACTAAGCATAAAAAGAAAAAGTCTAAGGCTATCAAGAGCATTTTTATCCTCTCATCATACTTTTTATAATCTTACACTAGATCTCTGAAATATCTTTCTAGAAAGTGTGAACAAAGAGAAACAACCCAAACTACATCATATCATCTTGTAATTTCCAAGTGAGATACACTTGAGAGAAGTTGAAATCTGAGAGAAAAGATTGTAAGCTTGGTGAAGCTCTAGAATACACAAATTGTAACCAACCTCAGTGAGAGGTTAATCGTTTTTGATACTTAGTGAAATCTCACAAGTGTGTGAGGACTGAACGTAGCCTTCACTGGGTGAACTAGTATAAATTTGTGTATGTCATTATCTTCTCTCTATCTCTTTATCATTTGGTCATCAATTAAACCTCTACGCTTTAAATTTACAACATTTGATATTCATCATATCGAAGAGGATAAAGCTTTAAAACTCAAACGAATTTTTAAAACCATAAATATCCTCTCGAAGGGAGATTAATTTAACGAATTTATTATTCTTTTATAAATATAAAATTCTCTTGAAATTTATCTTTGTCCCATTTTATAAATTCCCTTTTAATTTTTTAATTGTATTAATTAATTTTTTACTAATCTATCTTTAATTTTGTTACATTTTTTTAACTACAATTTGTAATAAATACTATAATAAAAACATAAACTAATTTTTTATCTTCAAAAGTAAACTAGTAAAAAAATTCAAATAACCAACTAATTTAATAAAACAATTCCTGCAATTTGTGATTTAGTCAATGAAATTTTATTTACAGGGACAAAAGTGGTAGTTGATGAGAGACCAACTTCATATATTTTATGTACTTTAAGGAATATTTATTATTTTTATATATTTTAAAAAAGTAGAAAAGAGTAATATTTAGATGACTAAATTGATATTTTACTCATTTGTTATCTATAAACTTTATTCTCATAGACATTTCCTAGGTATTACTAGGTTACATAACTCCTTTAAAGATATTAATATGAAATATTTTTAAAAAATATAGATTATATTAGACTTTCACAAAGTCCATTTCTAATATAAGAATATCAAATACAATTTTTAGTAACAAACCATCTCGATAAACTAGTTTCATTAATTTTACTAGTAATTATCTAATTATTCAATTACCTAATTTAGAAATTGCCAACACGGCTAGACACTAGATTTCATCCTTTTTGAAGGAGTTTATTTCAATAGAAAGGATAATAAAAAATGGAGTGAAAATGAACACGAAACGATATAATTATTATAGTAGTTAAAGTCAATGTTTTTGGCCTTCAAATGAATTCTTGATAAAATCACATATTATTTAAGGTGGCAAAATATATTAGCCTTATGAGTAATTCACACATCTAATCATTCACATAGTGCATTTGTATTCTTTATGTTTTTTTTATTGACCGATCAATCCGCCAACTCTCAAAGTAAGACTTTCGAGCCACTTTTTTAATTCAACTTTTCTATTCAATAAATTTACCTATTTTGTCACCCCCTAACTTTACTTGATGTTATCACACATCAACCTCTTCATCCTTGTTTATCCAAATCAACTCTTCCAATGTGCAAAATATATATCATATCATACTCTTGTTCAACCTTTCTAGTGTTAATACTAAAAATAGGATCAAAAGATTTGAATACTATTGTGCTTTATTATATATCAAAATTTTAACCATGAAAAACAGAAAACCGAATACTCTATATGTGTGGCTTTTCTTTGATAATGTATATCTTTTTTAGTAAAAGACTTTTATTTTTTAATGAAACGGTAATGCCTATATATTTTTGGTGCTTGAATAAGTACTCTTTTTTTTTTCTATTAAATTTCAATTGGGAATCATATACTCCACTAAATCTAAGAGAGAACACATTTCAAATTCCTACATATCATTATAAGAAAAATAATAGATTTACATAATTAGCTTATTGTGCAAGCTACAACCTTAATATTCCTTCTGACTTGCTTATAAAAGCATACTAAACTTTCACAAACTAACTAATTTAGATAAGCCACAAAAACTAGCATCACATTGTTTCCAAACAAACAATGTCAGGTTCTCTTCTGCAATTGCTTCGTCGCTTAGACGGAAATGACGTTCTCGTCGGCAACCTCGGCAACATGCCACACCACAGGACCAGCCGGTTGACTCGTTTAACAACACAGGCATACAAAACATGACAGGTCTTATAAACAACACTGGTTACACCAAAGGCAATGGTAACGGATCCATCGTATTTGGTGGATTTGACTCTTCCAATAGACGTTATGATTACTAATCTTGTACACATCAAAATGACGTAATGTTCTGTATTATAAACTTTGTGGCACCTAATAGTTAAATAAAATGGTGAGGTTTTAATATCTACCTCTATCTCTTAATAAATATGATCTATATTTCATTTTAAGTGTTTCCAAAAAAAAAAAACATTTGAAATTATATATATATATATATATATATATATATATATATATATATATATTTATTTATTTATTTATTTTAGAAGAGATCGTAAATTCTGTATTTGCGTACAAAACATTTATCCTTGAAGAAAGTTGGTCCATTGAGTATAACATTTCTGCCTTTTCTTAAAAATTAAGGAGTTTGAAGTAGTTTCCAAAATCCATTAATAAGAGACTAAGTTCAAAATCACTTTGACAACGATAGTAAAATCAACATTAGTACTTCAAAAAAATATTATTTTTTTATACCTTCACAGAAAACACGTGGAAACATATCAGTACTTCACAAAACAATTATTTTTTTAATTCCTTACAAAAAAATAAATTAGGATAGTTTAACTGATATATGTCAAAAAATTTTATTCGATTTACGAAAAGGAAATAAAATTATCGCATAAAGGCAAAAAACTACAATTTGAAAATGGAAACACGAAAAGAAACTGTAATTTTGCGTTTTAAGAGTTTTTGTTTTCACCTATTTTGTTTTCACTCGTAGCCATAAATCTGCATCGTTTCTTTTTTTAATTTTTATTTGATTTTCAAACAAGAGACTAAAATATCATCTTATGATTATGTTAAAGGTCATATAAGAAGTTTATCGATGTTGTTAATGACTAAACGATACGTCGTTAGTTTTCCATATGATTCAATGACATATTGTGGTTCAAAGATTAAATTGTTCCGACTTATTTTTATCAAAGATTAAAAATGATCATTTTATTTGTTAGGGACTAATTTGTGACATATTTTTTGTGAGGGACCAAAATACTTCTTTAATCAGCATGGATAATTTTTTTAAAGACGAATATTATGTTAGTAGTATATATATAAATAAATATAAGGGGGTGAGAAAATATTAGTAGCACTTATTAACTTTAATCTTTCTAATTATAATTCATTTGATTTCTCTAGTCAAACCACTTGAGTACTCGTCGGAGATGGAGTAAAGAGAATTATTCATCTCACCAAATGTTTCTTGCTCCCAAACCAAAAATGTCCATATTCTACACTCCAATTTACATGATTGATTTTCTGAAAATAAAAACAATCTAAGATAAAGCTCTTTAAACCATTTGTCACTCATTCATACACCATACCAAATGGAGATACTTGCACCAATATTCCTTATACTTTCTTAGCCACTCCTTTATAAAACCACTGATTGTCCACATCAATAGAGCATAAATCTATCCACCAAGAAGAAGAATTCTTGCTAGACCAATTATAATCAAGGTGGGCGTTAATTTTTTTAAAGGATCATATGCAGATTCCTTATCTACCAAAAATATTCACACCACTTTTTCAAGAGGCTTAAACTAAACATATTGAAGCCCTTTGTTGGATTTGATCAAACGAGGGATTTCTTTTCCTTTGTCTCTTTTGATGTTCTCTTAGTTGAATGTTGAGTATTGTAAAAAATAATGAAAATAATGAAAATAAAGAAAGAGACTTTTATCAAATAAAAAGGGAATATTTGAATTGAATTGTCATAATTAAAAAATAATAAACATAAAACAGGATAAACATGTAAGATGCTGCACAAAGAAGATGATAATTGGTGCACAAAATTGTAAAAAGTGTGTATATACAATCCATTATACTCGATCCACTCTCACCAGTTTACACTAATTGGATGTGATAAGAATAAGGATAATATGCAAATTCTGTTTAAAATATTTAAAAATAAATTACACACTTAAATCTTCGAGTCAATACGTTTATAAGTCAAAAGCATTTTATATAATAAAGTTTTTCACACCGAAGAATAAAGTAAATGATTTAAAAATGATAATAGAGAGTTTAGGATCATAATTTCTGTATATTTTTCTTACAAAATATCTTTATATATAAAGAAATTCATATCACTTAATGAATTTCTCCAAAGCAGCAAACACATTTTTTCTAAACAACACAAGCACCGAGAGTCATTCGTAATCTATTTTGGTATTTAAACCGTTGTCCGGTCCTTTCAAAATGCTATTATTTTGAAAATTTCTCATACATTATTAAGGAGTTAAAAACATAGAACTCAAAACAAAATGTTCAACCTAACAATATCAATATTTGTCATATTGATAGTTTCTATTGGAATTATGGTACCTTGCAATTTGGCCTAAGAAAGTCGAATTTTGAAACTCCACAATCACCCTGTTGTTCGCCCCGCTTAAGCACTTGCATTTCAGATAAAAGATGCTCGAACAAACATGAATACAGACTTTACAACTTGATCATATACTCCCTTTGATCGGTACTACGGAATTTAAGACATTTTATATCTTCAAATTCAATTGCTTTGAAGTTTGAAATGTAAACAAATATATGGAAAATACATCTTCAAACACTGTAGTCTTGTACAGATTTTTTCAATTAAAATTTTCAGCATTAGAAATCATGTTGAATACAGACTTTACAACTTGATTTGAGTGAGTAGATTTATTTAAGGAGATTAACTCGTTACTTTTTTTTTCTTCGTAAAACTTAAATTCTCTCTCGCCTTTTTTATAACAGACATATGGTTTAATATTTAGTTAACAAAAGTTTATGTATCTAATTCATAATATAGATTAGATACATCAACTTTTATTGACTAAATTTTAAACCAGATGTCACTAATAAAAAGGACCGAACAGAGTATTTGATACTTATCAATAGTGTTTTTGTGAGTGTTGGAAATTATGAGGTACTGAATACCTTATTATTTAAAGAGAATCAAACTATTCATCTCTTAAGTTGATACAAGTATGTGTGTGTGGCAACCAATAGCCCTAATATTCTCTTTTTTGCATCTATAAAAAGGTCATTTTCCTTCAACATTATGCACACATATATCAGATAACAAAAAGCCAAATTAAAGACTTTCTTTACTTACTTTTTCTGTTTGATTGACCCCAATGGCAGGGATGGTAAGAGGGTTTGCTGACTTAATGGATGGGGGTGATAGAAGCCGGGCTATGGCAACTCAGCCTCAATCTAATCCCTACCTCAATTCTCCTCTCCCTGTTCAAGCACCAGCAGCTAGCTTTCTCAATGGAGACAATCAAAAGCTATTAGGTGTTACCAATAACACCAACATCAAATTAAATGGCGATGGTAATGGGGCGTTTACGCTTGGCAACTTCAAATGAATCAGCTGTGTCTAGTTACAAAGATGGCCTTCATACATATAAATAAAACCTACTATTATAAAAGTGCCTATAACAACTACTCTATGCATGCTTTGACCCACTTGTAATAATGTAAATGTAATAATCTTATCAACAGCTTATAATAAAAAGTTAAGGTTACTATACATGACTATTAATTCATCTTATCCAAGTTAGATATAGTTTGTTTTTTAATACATTTTGTTATTGTGGGATCTTAAAAGGAAGGGCATCCACTCCAGCCTCTATCATTGACACTTTCAAGAAATAATAAAATATATATTAATAATAGTAACACATTTTTCATCATTGACATCTTATGAACTGATAACACAAATTTTTCTTAAAATCTTTTTTTTTTTCATTCAGAAGAGATCTTACTTGCAGAAAATCAAATTCCTTAGCAGCTAAAGGACTACGAGTTGGTAAATGTTTGTAGTTCTTTGTACGACATTCTACAGAAATAAAAGTGGTTTTTCTAATTCTAAATCTCAAACATACCAGAAGCCAGAGGGTCACCTCCATGTGCACAGGACGCGTGAGAGCTTGCTTCCTTGATGATATCTTATTACATGATAACACAAGTGTTGAGTTGCCTCAAACTTTTTTAAGAGGGGTGGGGGTGGGTTAGGATTCTCTCTACCTTTGAATCTCCTACCTTTGGTGACTTCGTATCTATCTCTCTCTTAATCAATCATTCTCTCTCATCTAAATAATTTTTATTACTTAATTTTAATCACCAATTTTACTCCAAAATACACTAAAGTCACAAAAGTCACTCATCACCAAAGGTAGAGAATCCATTTTCGGGTGGGGGTGGAAATGCCCCGAAATAAATTTCAATTTCAATCAAAATACAGTTACGTGTGACCCAATAAAATATTTGAAGTACAACACAGTTAAGCAACATGAATTGAACTAGGTCATGTATTTAGGTCCCCACAAGGCCACAAGATTGTAAATTAAAATCTAATGAACTAGGTCATGTATTTAGGTCCCCACAAGGCCACAAGGCCACGACACATAACTAAACATTGAAACTCTGATGAACAAATACAGTCGAGTATGTCAGTTAATGCAATAAGCTCAAGCTCACAAATTTGATGTCATCGTGTAAATGCAAGAAAGCCCTCAAAAATAGAGAATATACAAGAACCAACTCAGATAAGAATTACTAAGACCATACAAGAGTTAAGTAACAAACCAGATTATCTGAAAATGAAAGCATTTGATGCTTGCATCAATTGCAAAATCCATCTAACTGCTTAAGCATAAAAAAATACATAGAGCACCGTCGATGAAGACAAATGTTAAGATAAAATCAAACTTTCAAGTATCTTCAGGATAACAAAGTTTATGAAAGGAAATACATACAACCCATGCATCTAGCAAAACTTATTCTACATTATATATCTGCTGAAACTTGAAGATCGTATTGTTAGAACTGCTCACTGACCTGCTCGACACCTACTCACCAAACTCTTAGCTGCCCCATACACTCTTCAGTATCATTCAACGTCTTCGACTATGCCTCCTCTTCCTCCTGCTTCTTTTATCATCAGAATCAGAGTCTGAACCAGAATCTGAATCAGATGATTCTGACGATGTGCTATACCTCCTGCTTTTTCCTTTCTTCTTCTTCTGCTGCTTCTGCTTCTTCTTCCTCCTTCTCCTTTCTTCCTCTGAATCAGATGATGAGCTGGAACTTTCAGAAGAATAATCCGATCCAGTAACAGACGACGATCCACTTCCACTATCAGTCTCAAACACCGAATCCTCACTATCACTACCAGAATCAGAGGCAGCTCGATGTTTCCTCTTGGCCTTTTTGGAACTCACTTTAGCCTTTTCATCCTTAACCTCACGATTATCATCATCTAAATCATAACTCACAGACACATCCATCCTCAATTTAGGGTTTTTAAGTTGCTGTGTCCGAGATGGTCTAGAAATATAAACCCGTTCATTCTTGCATTCATATGTCCAGTGA
The DNA here is from genome assembly GCA_037974295.1 of Cicer cuneatum. Lineage (NCBI taxonomy): Eukaryota > Viridiplantae > Streptophyta > Magnoliopsida > Fabales > Fabaceae > Cicer > Cicer cuneatum. The sequence goes on from JBBPBO010001985.1 coordinate 4,870,067, forward strand.
CCACTCTGGAAACACTTTTGACACTGTGCAGTGCCACCGATGGTTGACATAGTTGGTTTGAGTTCCTTCCTTTCACCCAATTTAACAGCTTTCTCAGTACTCATCAAATACATCTGCCTCTTAGCTTCCCTTTTCTCCTGCCATCTGCTAGGACCTTCTTCCTTCTGACCATAAGCATTGACATTCCGGGCAGCAGCAGTTGCTGCCCTTTCGGCCTGAGCACGACTGAGACCTTTGGCAGCACTCAATGCTGCAGCCTTGATTCTATCAGCTGCAACCTGCGCTTTCTCTTCCTTCTTACTTGACATTTTCTATTACAAATCTGTTTAGCAATATCAGAATCACGGTGCGGAGTGAAAACTCTTCTGCAAAAATACAAAAATCAGATATAAAATACTACAAAACTGAACAATAGTAAACAAATTGGACATCAGTGATGAGTTTTCAGTTTTGAAAAATCAATTATCATATTAGATCTGATCCACTATTTGATTAGTGATATAACTGATAAATCTAACAAGAGAACGCAAACTATGGTATGAATCGCCACGCTTTTGCTCGAACTGGCGGAATCGAGGTACGGAATGGAATTCTGATATGCTGCAACGCAATTCTATGGTGCGTTGCTATTTGCGACTACCGCGGTCGCAAATCGCGTGCGCTACAGGAGTGCAAGAGGAGAGGAGAAGGAAAATACGAAGAGAAAAAGAAAAAGACAAAGGAAAACCTGGATCGGATCAATATGTCGGTGTTTGTGGCGGAAGACGACCAACTCCGGCTGCGACACCAACTTGTTGTTTCTGGTTAAAGGCCAAATCCACAGCGGCTGCACTTCGTTATTTTATGGAACCGCTAAGATTTGTTGTTTTAGGGTTTTAATCGGTAAAATGTGTTTAATTTTGTCTGTGTTGAATCATGCGCAGTAAGTCTAAAAAAAATAAATACATTTATCTCTTTAAATTTATTATAATTTCAGCTAAAAATATTTTTGTTTTTTTATCTATAAATCTTTACGTTATGATATATAAAAAAAAATAACTAACAATTTAGTTAAAAAAATTATGTGATTGTTAAGATGAAATATGTGCAGTGAGATGGTAAATTATAAATATAAAAGATAATTAATAAAAATTAAAAAATTTCAAATTGTTCCGACTTAAAAAAAACTTATTGTAATTCTAACTTAATTTTTAAGATTGGTCTTTTAACTTTGTATTATAATTCATCATTTTAGTTATATTTTTTATGAATCGTTAGCATTTTAGATTAGAATTGGTCCAACGTTCAATAAAGCCTAAAATGATTTTCTTACTGCGGCATTTATAAATAAAAATTAATTACATTTTTATATGAAAAAATTATATAAGTATTAATTATCAAGGACAGAGACGGTGTGGGATTTTACCAAAAGAGATATTAGACGGAATGTAAGAGTGAAAACAAAGAGCAACTCCCGTAATTTGCTTAGACGTTACATTCAAATCAACTTTTATGCAAGTTCATGCGATAAAAAGCAATGGCACAATAAAACTATAAAATATTGATTTTCTTTTTATTTACGTTGATTTATATTTGAAATCCATTTAAATGGTGACAATTGCTTTTTTTTTACTTAATTACCTCACATCTTCTTCTCTTTAAGCTTTAATTGATATGGTGTCAAATGTATTAATTATATAATTTATTTATTTACATCATTTTTAATTATTTGTCATATATTTTACGTTAATTTTTTTTTTATAGTTATAAAATTTTCTGTTCAATTTAATTTTAAATTTAAGTTAAAATATTTCATATTAATATTAATTAAAATATTGAAATTAATATTTTAAATTGTAATAAAATTAAATTTAATTAAGTATTAATGTATAAAGTTAAAATTGTGAGAGTCAATATGAATTTTAAAAATTGCTCCATTAAAATAAAAAATAAATGAACTATTTCAAGATGAGATATCATACCGCGGATCTTAATCAAAGAATTCATGTGCTCTAACAGCCACACATATACCTAGAGCTGCAGAGGTACAATGAGTTAGGAATCTGGAAAGTTAGAGATTTTGGCTCGTAAATGGTCCCAAAAATGAAAGATAATAAAGAGGATAGACTTAAAAAATGACTACAACATTATACTGAATTTTGAGTACCACAAAGAACGGCTTAATGAAATGGAGGGATATTCTTGAGTCATAACCAAATTTTATTGTTTAATTTGTAGGACAAGCAACCTCTAAACTTTTTAATAATATTAAACACTATTAAAAATCATCAAAAAAGAACTTCAAAAAACAAATGACCCAATTGAACCTAACAATTCGTTACACTCCACACTTGAGTTTGTTTCCTTTTGAACATACAGTGTTAACGGTGAAACTCACATCACATTTGCAAATACCCCACAAAAAATCACGTTTTTCTATATTAAAATTGTTACCAACATTTTAAGATTGTTTTTCTTTTTCCTTTTTTATTTGTTTAATAAAAAAAGTTAGTATTGGTAGTACTAGAGGCTTACTGGGCTATAATTCAAAAGCTTTTGACAAAGAGAACTACAAATTCAGAAAGAAATCTTGCTACAAGTTCATTTTAAACAAGTACAACAAAAGTAATTATCACAAATCATCATAAGATAAAAAATAAATAAAAAAAAGCTATAAATCTCAACAAGGCACTGATTTAGAATATTCCTGTTAGAAGATTTGCAGCAGTTGAGATAGCTGCTCCAGTAATAGCACATTGCACAATCTGTTCATGAGATGAGTCTTCTGATGTTAGTGCAAGTGTTGCCCCTGTGATTGCTCCAGCTACTGCACTATTTTTCTGCACCAACACAATAAATTAATATTTCAAACCACATGTAATACAAGGATTAAATATCCAAAACTTTATTCATCTTTTAAGCTAATACAAGCATGCACAGTACTATAATAAATTGTGATTTTAGAGAAGATTACCCAGTCATGAGCACCGCGAGCTTCCTTCAGCCCATATGTGAGTCCTGAATATAGTCCTGCAGCCAAACCTGCATTTTAGAAGAAATGTTTTTGTAACATCCACATGCCTTCTAGATAACTCTCATTGAAGACACAGAAAACCCCGTGATTGGTCTTATAGCTGGGATAAACTAACACAGGCACAAGCAAACTTGAAAACTATGAAGCATTAACACAAACATCAGACATAACATTGACACTAATAACAATTTGAGTAAGTAAAAGTGATTGAAGCTAAAAACTAAAAATAGTATCTAAAAGTTGCCAAATTGATGTATCATATAGAAGCACATGATGTCCCTTCAAGTTAAGGGAATGTAATATTACCCCATTGGAAGGACTCTTTCCCGGTGCTTTTTACCTGATCAAGAAAAAGAAAAGACAACAATTAACCAAAAAGGACAGAACATAACAAAGGCTGGCATAATTTTGCATAGATTGAAATTACATATGAACTCACCATGGCCTCAATGGATTTACTGCTGGTTTCTCCTGTATGTGCCAAAAAAAAAAGACAGAAACAAATGTTACTATTTTCTCTCTAAAAACACTATAAATTAAGATTATAAGAGGTTGCGAAAATTGGTATCATAATTTAATATTAACATAAATTGTCTCCCTTTATTTGGATTGGGGGAGGGGGAAAGTCAATATGTTGGATAATTTTAATCATTTCAAGATTCACATTAAAATTGACTGGTTCTGAATATTCTGCATATTGTTCTGCTTTTTGTTAATGTTTGCAATTTGCATGTACCTACCTCTAAGACCATGTAAACGATGTTTCTTGGCGGCAGATATTTCTGGAGGCATGCCACTAGCATCAATCCCAGTACCTATATATATATTATTCATCGAAAGCATATTAATATTAAATTAACACAGATTCATAAAACGATTTGGTTGGAGTTGGTGTAACAAAGATGTCTTAGGTTCAATTGTCATAATTAATAACTAATTACTAATTAACATTGGCTATTTCAGATTAAAAAAAAAATCAAATTAACACACTTATAAAAGAAAAACATCAATTGGTATTCGAATCCTAGCCTAATCAACCAAATTTACAAATATGATTTTTGCAAAATAAAACTCATAAGAAACGTTAAGGGGAAGAATTGCACCTTCAGTAGCCGTGAAATAGGCTTCACGGGACACAGCTTGAACTGCTCCAATCTGAAAAAATGGCATTGGAAGATAATAAATCTATAACTTCACATCAAAATGATTAAAAAAATAAAAAAATAAATGAATTGGTATGGTACACATGCATTCAATTATATCATTACTTACGCTTTATTTCCAAATATCTATATAGTAAGATGCAAAGAAATAAAATTCCTATAAATAGATACATACCCCAGCAGCTTTGACAAAACTCTCCGCTATGCGGTTAACAAGAGGATGGCCAAAGTCGAATATTCCACCTTTATTAAAAGTACTAAGTTCATCAAGAAGAGAACGAGTTTCCAAGTTGCTGCTGCTATTCATCTTAACTACACAAAACAAAAATCCTTTCAATTTTGCTCTCAATGAAAGACCCAAGAAGAGAGACAAAGAAAAATAAGTAACAAAAGAAAAGGAGTTACATTACAAAGAAAATAACTGACGTATAGAATTGGATTACTGCTTTGGAGAACACGTGTTTCATTGACACACACGTGTATGTTCCTAAACAACGTGCATGCGTAGTTAGTGGCAACATAAATTGCTACCCATGTAATGGGTCCACTTCAGTGCGTGAGAGAAAGCTACTTGTAATTGCAAGTTACGTGAGACCGAGTCTTCTTCCATCCACGATCCAAATCAAACCGATTTTCATGTCTAATGTCCAAAATCATGCAAATCCTTCAAAAATTAAGGTTCGATAAGAGAGCATAGGAATAAGTTATCAAGTTTGTCTCTAATGAGTTACTTTATTAATCATAAGAATAGTAGTTTAATTTAAAATATAAATTAATATATAATATCAAAAAAAATTAGAAAATATAATTTAAAATATAAAAATATAAATCTAATTAAATAAAAAAAATAATTAATAGAACTTGATATTAAACTTAAAAATGAAATATTCATATTTAATTTAAAAAAATATTTATGATTTTACACAAGGGAAGTTTTATCTTTTTATATAATTCAATAAATTAGTATTCACAATTATAAAAATATGAAAGTTAATTGAAATTTTAAAATAAATATAATTTGTTTATGATGTATTATTGTCATTTACATATAATATATATCATATATTTATTTACATTCTAACAAATAAAATATAATTATTTGATTATTCGTGATTTTGTTTTTAAGATTTAAATTGTTTATTTAGTAGTGTTAATGGATAGTTTTTATATAAACTTATTTAATTTTTTGTTAATTTATAATATTTAAAATATAATTAGTTAATTTTAAATAAAACTAATATGTAATTGTTCATAATGACAATTTTGTTATTTAAATATAATATATATTATATTATATCATGATGAAATGTATATCAAATACATAACAAAATAAAATATTATCATGTGTATATCAAACACAAGATATGATAATGTTTATCCTATCACAATCTTATCATATATTATCTTATTCTTATCCAATTTTATATCGTATCTTATCTATTTTTATATTGCGCATCATACAGACCTTAAATATATAGAATATCCGAATTCTACTAGTGCTCTAAAATATTTTATACATACAAAAATATGTTACATTATATAAATAAATAATAATGAAAACTATACCGAGTAGTTTTCTTTTTGCAAAAACTATACAAAGTAGTTGAATTGCATGTAAATTTAGAGAATTTAACTTGTATATGCAACATTTTTACGTACACATTCCATAACATTTCACAATATATAACATTTTCCGATATAGATATACTTGTGGAGATATTTTAATAACAAATTTAACAAAGTGATATCATGTTGTAATTTAATTGGATGTATACGCAAAAAAAGTTGTAGAATTGAGTAAACGGTAGTTTAAATAAAAACAATAGAATTTATATATACACGACAAAATGATTAATTTATATTGAACGATGATATAAAATTATTGTACACAATCAGTGAATGACCATTGCACTAACATACAAATTAATCTCAAGTTTGTATGAAATAGTGATGATGTGACTCTTTGATGAATAAAATTAATGAAAATGAAGCGTGAAAATAGGTCAATTTTTATTGTATTTATTACTATTATTGTATTAAATTTTGTATTTTATGTTAAATGGTAAATTTGCTAACCTTTTTTAAACATATAGATCAAATTTTTGACATATCTAAAACATTATTATAAAATATAATTTAAATATTATGTCATATAAAGTTAAATTTTCTAAAAGATAATGTTATATATCAAAATAAAATTTAATCACATTAATTTATTAACATTGTTAAACTATTAACTTAGTCAATTTACGTTAATTTTATATCACTCATTGTTTAAATGGCATGGATTGAAAGTAAGACTATATTTAAATTATATATTATATTTAACATTTATTTGGCAAACTAACATTAATATCTTGAAACAAAATATTCTTATTTTGAAAGATTAAGGGTGTGATTGGATTTAAATTTACAAACGGCTACTTTATTCAACCTCATTTTATATACGAATATTTGATTAAAAGTTTAATTGTAGTTTTAGTCTCTTATTTATATTGATTTACGAAATTAATACATCTATTTTAAAAGTCGATAGTTTTTGTATCTCCATCTGAATTTTTAAGTAAAAAATGATAACGTAAGATGTTTTAAATAACGTGATATATAATATCATAACGTAAAATAATTAACTCTTATGAAATTGAAATAAAACGTCATAAAAAGTTAGTGTTCAACTTCAGAAACTTTTCATATTTTTAATTTAATTAATGACATATGAATAATTAATACATCTAGATAGTTCTATATCATATAATTATACGTCATGTCATTTAAAACATGTCAAATCGTTACTTTTTTAGTTCAAAAATATAAATAAGAGACCAAAACTATAAACTTTTTTAAAATAGAAAGACTAATTTCATTAATTAGTAATAATACATCGACCAAAACTATAATGAAGTCTTTAATTAAAAATAAGTTTGCAAAAATGTGCCGTTTAAATGTAAAATTCTGAAAAGAAAAAAACATATGCAGTACAAAGTATACATCCAAAAGCATTTTAAGCGTTTTAGAAACGTGAGCTTTAAATTAAAAGAAAGTAACGATTTTTTATTTGAGGTTGGTAAATAGGCCCACCACATTACGACATTTATGCAAGTGCTGTTAATGGTGCTTTGAGACTTTTTAGCTTTGCACTCGTAAAATATATAATTACTATAAGCCTTCAAACTATTTCTTTTAATGAACTAACCGAGTTTAGCTCGACCAGGGAAGAAGAAATACAGGACATATCGACCAAAGAATACAGCAAATATATAAATAACATTGGAAAACAGAATGACACATAATACGATTTTTAAGCTGGTACCACAATTAGCTCGTCAAGATTTGAATGTCGTTTTGCTTTGAAAGCAACAAAACGTTCCTATCATGACAACAACAAAACAACCGGAAAAATATAACATGACGGCACCGTAGTTTCAACTTCGAGTGGGCTGTGGGCTGTGCGATCCAAAAACCGAAAAGACTAACGAAAAAAAAGGTAAATGTAAAATCCAATTGCGATGTGGAAGAACTGCACAAAGAGACCATTGCATACGCAACAGTTTCATACAGATTTACAATGGATGACGATTCCAAATACATTTGTGAAAAAATGGACCTAGAAACTCACTACACATTTATCCATCCTTACCAGCATCCACCACAAAAAAAAAAAGGAGAGAAAAAAAAACATAAGAAAAACCTGTATTGGGCAAAATATTGGCGCCCCCTATCATTAAGTTTAAATAACTGAAGAGGAACAATGATAAAAATATCACCTCTCATCCACACATTGGGTCCTCCGGCAAAAACTACAAAAGTAAATAAATGACCTGGAAGAGGTAAAATTTGGAGAGGAGAAAAATACAGAGTTATTGCTCAGAAAAGTTATGTAAAAGCAACAACCACTAAGCTCAAAGCCCAAAATAGCAGATTGAAGAAATAGGAGCAGATCCATCCACTTTTCTGTATTAATATTCTCCCGCCTTAGTGGCGCTGTACAATACTACCTCCACACAACATGCCCCCAATGCAACGGATAACCAGAATTTACACCCTTGTAGGTAAAATTCCTTCGTCACACAAAGCATGCTACTTTGATAGTCAGCAACCACTCAGCCACCAGCAAATTTATACGTCAAACAGAATAAACAATTTGCTTTCCTGTATGAGTATAGATGCTTAAGATCCATTTACAGCCATCTCTGGTGAAGTTTTAGAAGGAACTAGCGGACGTTCCTCGCCACCCAATTGTGTGTTATCCGATTTTGCATGCAAACAATCAGAAAAGCTTCTAGAGGCTGAAGTATCTTGCTCTACATGGTTATCTTCAGCTCCTATGTTGCTATTATCCGAGCTGCTTCTAGAAACATTTTGTCTGTCTTCCTGATTGTCTTCACTGGAGCTCATCCTCCCCTCAACTGTCCGGTCATCTGTATGAATATTGATTGCAGATTTCTTACTAGGTAACACAGCTTGGCTCAATGTTGAACACAAGGCAGCAAAAACACTATCTTTAGATTTTGAATTCTTTGGTAACTTCTGCTTCTTCACAAGTTCGGGCTCTTTATCCTTTGAAGGAAGTTTCCTTTTCATCCTCAGAGACTCCATTATCCCTTCATCTTCCTCAGATGCTTCTGGCTTCTTCTTTGGTGGTGGTTTATAATCTTCATCATCCTCGTCGTCTTCATAGTCAACCAGTGACCTTCGACTGAAAATCAAGATGAGTACATATTTTATTACATATGGACTTCTAAAAAATGAACAAATAAAGTAGACAAGTATACCTTGACTGTGGATAGTTTGAAGTAACTCGATTGGAAAGAACAGGTTGTTGAGGACCTTTACGATCACGTGGAACAGATGCAGACGCTGCATCCTCCTCATCACTGATCAAATCTCCGCAAGTTCAGAGACTCCACACCAGTTGCATAAAAAATAAAAAATTGTTAAAGTTAAGAAGGAAGATATGTACCTGTCCTCATTAAAGTAGCGTTCTTCTTCTTCTCTCTCCACAGCACGCTCATCAATTCGTCTTCGAAGGTCCATTACCGCAGCAGCATTTGTCCCACCATTATCCACACACTGCAAGCATGCATGCATGTAAAGTCAGATCTCTGTGCTTATGCCAAGAAAACATGCAGGTAAAAAAATTACCTGCTCATATTTTACTTTCAGCGATTGAATTGAAACCAAATGCTCAAATTTCACCAGCTGATCCCAAAAAGAATCCACTATGTATTTTAGCAATAATTTCAGATTCTCCTACATAATACAACATTGTCAGTGTAATAATGTTTTAGATGGGGAATTTAAGATCCACAATGAAAAGTCATCAAAGTTTCTTACCTTCCGAATATACTCAAAAAGTTCCAGAACAGCGGAATTGAGAAGATTGTAACGATTACCATTAGCAACAAAGGCATCTATAATTGGGCTGAGAACATTGTTCCTAACGAAATAATTTATCATATGCTCATCCTGCAGGTTAAAACTTGAAATGTCAGATCTACTGCATTTAAAGTAGACGAATGAACTCTGCTGCTATATAACAAATAACATTTATTTTGATTCTTAATATAATTGGTGGTCAAAAAAAAGAAATTGCAACAAACAAAATCTAGCTCAAAATAATGGTGTTTAAAAATATCTAAGGGAAACGATATTTTAATGTATAACTATGCTGTGAGGATATCAAATCACCATTCAAAATTTAAAATCATGACTCAAGAAGCTAATATTCGAATTGTGGATTGTAAACTGTATCAAAGATATTTACAGTATTTCATAATAGAGGGGACTCCTCATGTTACAACACCATGCTGCCAGTGAATTCGCTATTGACAAAACTGATGCCCTTAAACTAGTAAATCATTTTTCTCTTCAATCAAATTACAATTTTCCCAAATTGCATTACAAAAATAGTGCCTGAATGTAAAGACTTACATGCCGGGAGAGGACAGTTCGAACAAACCGGACAGCACTGACAACTAAGTATCTTTCTGCTCTCCGTGTCAGTAGCAAAATTTTTTCAATTGTATTATTAAGAAGAAAGTTGCACCTGAAACAGCAAGGAGAGATCCATGATAAAAAAATTCATGATTAACAGCAGAGTTCAATCTGATTACTGAAGAGCAAGAAGGCAATACTTTATCCTGTATGGATGATGAAGGACACAAAAGCATAGTAATTCACATATGTTTGATAATATCTCTGGTTTAGTTCCGTGCAAAAACCGAACTCTTCGTCCAGGACCTGTTGATTTGCTACTTGCATCAACAATATTTTCAGAAGGACATGACGCTATTATAACTTCAATCAATTGACCCAAATGCTTCTCAAAGAAGATGTCAATAATAGTGTCCCTCTGTCAGATAAAATTAAAGTAATCAATAAAACAAGTTCAGGAACACATATCTTCCCAACATAGAAAAAGACTTCCATCTTACATGAAACTTTAACCGACAACTTTTTCAAAAATACATTATAAAACACAACTCAATATTCAAATATTATACCTGCACAAACAAACTTAAGTATGTTGACTTCAAATGCATTGCAAGAAAAACACTTTGACCCCACATTAAGTTTTAAGTGGAAAACTTTTCCAAAAATTGGTAAATAGGAACATACATACTATAAAGCATAACACTGGCATTCAAAAATTAATCAGCTAATTCACTCCAGATGTACAACTGACAAATTTGCAAAATGAGAAAAACAACCCTTCCCCACCAAATAAAGTTTCAAGAAGCTAGCTAACTACAACATCCAAGATAGACAACGAATGACACCTTCAATATTAATTGTATGGAGCAAAGTGTACATTTAAAACTAAATACAGGCCTTCTAAAAATATGTAAATGCATAACAACTAATATCCAGAAATGGAACTTAATAAATTATCGATCAAGATTCAAGAAAAAACAGAAACAGATACCTGTGGTCCAGACAATGTGCTTGAGTCCAATAGAATGCGAATAATCTCAAGAAACTGGCAGTGCATGCTCTCTCCAAAGTCTGTTACCATTCCCTTAACCTGTACACGATAGCATGACCAATAATTACATGCAGGACTAGCTTCCAAAAAGCATAACTAAATGCATAACAGATCAACTAATAGAAGTTGGTATTAGACTATATTGCTACATATAGCTATTAGTGTAACAGCTGGTTCAGCTAGAATCTATTAAATTCAGTTAGGTATGGTTATATGACTGAAAGCTGTAACAAATCAGTGTAGTTTTGACTGCTGCAACTGCACTTAGATCAGTCTGCCTCTAAGAGAGGTAGTTTTCTTTTGTATAAACTCAAGTGAATAGACCGAAGGTCAAATCTTTTGTGTAGACTGATGTTTTTAACAAGACTACATTATCAATACGCTACAAAAGTGAGAGCTTCACACGTATTTGTCTCCAAATAAGCTTGAAACTTTGTGAGAATTGGGCCTACCCAAAGGATCTGCACCAGTTACATTTATAAATTTTGAAGCCTTCTATGAGGAAGCTAAACATCTATGGCAATGGTCTGCCTTTGATGTTCTGTGGTGCCTTTGACAGGAAAGGAAAACTGGAATCCACAAGAGAACTTTGTGGTCCTTAAACATCATTTGGGAAAGGTAATCTATTGTCTTCACTATGATGTTTCCACTCATGGTCTCTTTAGGGGTGTTTCTTTGCTAAACATGCAGTATACAGAAAGATTGGTGTGCCTGTCATGACTCAATCTCTTAGACTCGATGTCCTTTCTTGTGATTACATTTTATCCTCTTCATGCTCGTCTAAATAATAAAGTATTTATCTATTAAAACAATACTGCTCGGTGAATCATTTTGAAAAGATGAATGAAGCAGGTACATGATAGGGATTTGTTCGGCAAAACAAAACCCAAAACAATTAACGGAATTTTGGGATAAGTTTCTGCTGTAAAATAATGTACATAACCGAATTTTCAAATCTGAGTTACTGTCAAACACAAAATTTAGAAGCTAACTTCAACAAACCGATCCTTATATTGTTTCAAACCTATTCGCCCCTTTCACTTTTCTGTAGAACAAATCGAAAATCATAATTACTTGATGCAGTAAGAGTCACAAGTCACACTACCAAAACAGTCATTGGTTTCAATCTTTAATTGCTTTCCTAATTTGGCTCTTGTATCAACCATTACCGAGACTATACTATCCCTTGCATTTAATCTTTCCAGTCATTAGTATTACAGCACAAACTACCTATCGCAAGTTCAGGACCACACATTCTACAAAGTTTGCACTTAGCAGCAAGATTTGTGACTAGCAAACCACAACAATTGATCACTGGTTTCAAAATTGCAATGTAGACAGAGTGCATACAAACACACACAGATAGCTTCATCAACAAGGTTTTTTATTTCTGTAAATTCTTTATACTGCAAATCAACCAAAAAAGAATATGACCATTTACAAACAAAAAGTTGAATATGATCCCATGTACATACAAACAGCATACCAAGAGTCCTAGAAGAGCAATTCCTTCCTGCCGAACAACGTATGATCGCAGAAGATTAGGATCCTGATTCAAAAAAAGAAGGAGGATGTCTGTTCTGCAACCATCACAATGAATTACTATTAGAAATTATTCATAAAGGAGTGTACAAACAGAACAGTCAACTGGACTATATACAGACAACTAACAAAGAGGAAGAATCAATACCCAGTTAGCGCAAGTTTCTTGTCTTCACTTTGCAGAACATCACCAACAATATCAAAGATGCCTTCATTCATCAGATCCCTACAAACATTTAAGAATTTGAACCTACTAACTAATGGGATTCAACAAACACCCAAAATGTAGAATAAATTGCAAAAAAGAGGTAATGGGGATGGATTAAGTATCAATTATAACAGCTCCATTCAAAAGCTATTACAGACATAACTTTTCACAATTAATATCAAAAGTTGCCTCTATCAGTTGTAGTATATTAATTGCTAAGTAAAAACGCCCTAATTCACATAAAGTTAAAATAACACAATGCACACAAAATTTAAAATATTGAAACTTCCAGTAAGGCTTAGTCGAAAACCTCTAATTAGGTCCATGACCACATAAGAAATTTATAACAGACCAAAGAGAAGTGGCTCCATTGAATGCTGCCATAAACTCCCAAAACAAGGGGAAGAAAATCAAGCAGCAGACTTTTTTATATGCTTAACCAAAGTACAAATAGACAGCCAATTGAATAATGGTAACCAATGTTTAAAACTTAGGAAGGACAACAGGCAGCAATACAGGTTGTGTCAAGATACCAATGTAACATACCTAAAAAGCCGGAGCTGCTGAACCATCTGTAAGCTCTTGCTTACACTACAAAACTCATACAAGAAATGGACCTGTTCATCCCACATGAGAGGCTAACTATGGTTAAAATAAGAAACCTTGGAAGATCATGATTCATGAACATTCAACAGCGAAGCATTAACATCTAAGTTATAACAATATATAACAATACAAGCTAGGAAGTAACACACTAACATCAAACCTCAATATATGATAGTTATATAGCCGTGATTCATTTGGATAGAAAGTGAAGCACTTTCCATATCCTAATTGCAAAGTAATTGTTCGTGAATATACAAGTTACTCTATTATGGACTTATGGTGCATCTGGATGTACATTACTTTATTGGAAGAGAATAAACTTTCAAAGACTACATATGAATATCTAATCTGATTCCTTAAACATGAGACCATATGAAGGCAACACTTCTTAATAAAAAATACATTCCAGAGTACAAGGTTGAAGTCCATAAAGACAACGGATCCTTGGATCAAACATCACATTGATATATCAATGGTCTGAATTCTGAACACCGAACAAGATGAAACTAACGAACAACGAAACATCTGTTAAATTCGACTGAGTTCAGGACAAAAGCATGTGCATTGTTTAATGAGTTAAAAACTGACACAGGAGTATCCATAGCACATAACAGTTATAGTAATCAATGATCAAGAATGTAACATAAGATAACCTATCAATTTCCTAAGTTTTGAAACAAATCAATTGATTGGCAGAAAAGAACGTGAAGTATACAAGACAGATGAGATAGCTTATTGGGATTGTATTCTGTCAGTCAAATTTCATCAAATTGAACGATTGCGTGTGTTCGTAAATATAAAATAAGCTAAATCTCTAGATGGGGGCAAATTTATGCTATGGAAGAACAATATGCTGGAAATTGACAGTAGCACATTATATTTTTTAAAAACTGTCATTTAATTACTATTCAACCTCAGTACCTTACAAATTTAGTTCTTTCAAATTTCCAGTAAATAACTATAAGGGTTCTATTCAATATTTAAACCATAAGGCTTAACCATCCCTTTTCGTCCCTTATTGGCTATTAACCATTAATCATCCAAATAAAGAGAACACAACATTTCTACATGATAATTCAATATCTCGCAAACTCCAATTATAGCCAGAGAAGCAAATGATGGGATATCTTTAACAAGACCTACCAAGTTCTTTTTTGATTCTTGAGAGGTGGTGGGTGATTTTAACCTAGCAAACAACTCCTGGATAAATGTATTGTCGTCCTTCAATATAGCAATAACCTAGAAAATAAACAGAGCAGTCAACAATAAATGCAACACTATATTAAATGATGTATTCTCTCTCTCTGATAATCAACACTTACAAAGGCATTGTTAGCATGTATTATAGAGGTAATGGTTGCAGAAGTAGCGTCATCTAAGACTCTGGCCAAAACAACATCCTGGAATGTGAGAAAAAAAGGTAAGTTCACATTGAAGAAGAACCGAGGTCAGCAGTAGAAGTCTTAAAAAGGAGCCAAACCTTCAAATAACCAACTCTATATGTCTGATGTATCTTCGCTAGTGCAATGGGATCTTTTATAGGTATGGCCTACAAGAGAAAATAGACAATATACTATTGAGGTAAAAATTCTGACACATCATCAAATCTTCCCACCACCTTGCAGCTCTCTAAAAATGAAGGATGGGGCGAAAAAATACCTCCTTAAAAACAACATGGTCCTTTAAGAATTCGCGATGATGCTGAACACAAGAAATTTCCGGATCATCTGCATATTGCTAAAACTAGTGGTTCAGCAATCAAAAGTAGTAGAGGAAAAGAATGAAGACATCAAAATGAAACCATCTAAATCAATGATACCTCCTACACTGAACCCACAATTAGCAAGTAAGGAATGCTATAACACAATCAAGATATCAAAAACAATTTAAATTTAAAACTAAAACCTGATAGAGAAAAGAAATATATTAATATGGAATATGAAATAATCCCTGAATGAGAAGAACTCATCGGTCGATTGGGAAATTAATTTCTGCAGAATGCACTTACACTCAAGGGCACCAATGATGTCCACTATAAACTCTTCCTTAAAAATCCTCTCAAGAATTGGTGGACTATTGAGTAAAACTGCAAGATAACATGTCACAGAAATAAATATACAAAAACGACCAAATAGGGATCCAAATTAAAATGATGTAAAAATGAATACTGACTGATCCCTTTGACGATTTTGAAAATCGTGTGAAGGCCGTCCATGTTTTCCAAGTCTTCACACACCCTAAATAGCCCCATCAGCTTCCGAATAAATTCTTGCTACATTATAAACACAAATGAAAAAAGGATGGATATCATATACAAAAAGAGAAAAGAACGAGTAAACACAATCTATTTGGCACTCTGCCAGATGATTGATGTGATATGTAGGTTTCCAAATATAAAGGGAAAAGAAAACACAGCACTACTTCATCCATATTTATTTGTAGAAAAGATTTTCTAACAACACAAAAAATTAACAACTTATGCAAAGAAATCAATAATTCTTGAGTCCAGTGTTATCAAATGGCGGCCACGGCGGAAAGCAGGATTTCAACAATCCGCCATGGTCATTTTACACGTGATGGCGGCTATGGCGGCCAAAAAATAGCGGATTTTGGCCTCTCCACCATGGACCGTCATCGACAACACTGCTTGAGTCTTAGGTCATTTACATACCATACGACTAAAAAACTGTGAAAATTTAACTACACGCAATAAAAGCCCTCCATGCAAAGATCACAGAGTGAGTTTTTCAATATATAGAGATAAATAACATGAACCACTACAGCATACTCAACAGCAAACAATGTTAACAAATCTTGCCATCATTACTACAAAAGGGGCAGGTTACAATAAAAAAAATATATGAACCTAAATAACTAAGAGATCTACAGAAACAGTGAGACATCAGTTAACGTCATGCAGAGTGAAGGTCATACCATATGAAGACAAGTATGCACAAATACCCAAAGTTAACGTCAGCTTACATTATTTAATAGTAGCTCTGTTAGCCGAATTTGATCTGTTATGCTGCTGTCAACAACAGTCTGCAAACCAAAAAGCAAAACTGATCAAAATGAAATTGAGTTTCATGGATAAAAGCAAATTATTTCTAACCCAAGAATAAGTCTTACAGTATTACATTACATTCAACAATACCCAGAAGACTTCTTTTTATTGGATAAGAATGAGGAGAAAATCAGTATCTCATAAACAACAGCACAATAGGAATGAAAATTCGATTTATTAGATGACAATAAAGAGAAAATCAATATATGCACAAACCATTAAATTACATATGTACAACAGTACAATTCAAGTAACATCACAAACAAGTTTGCATTAACACCTCTACATTCCAAATGTGCAGGATCACTAACAAATATTTTGATAAATCTATACAGAGCATCCAGAACGATTTGATATTATAATTCTTGTAGTGCTCAGATTCATGGATCACAGAAAATAATATAAGTTGGCCTGCAAGTTGCATTTATATTGAAAAAATGAAAGATGCTCTTCCAGCCCCCCAAAATTCTTGGCTTTTTAACGGATTCCAAAATCTGGTAGTGAAAAATGGGATTAATGATGTTACCTGAAGCTCCAATCTGGTACTGTTGTTTGCTCATTTTGAGAAAACATTTGGGGGGTGGATGAGCAACTACCAAAAAAATAAATTGAGCTTGAACCCAACCTAATGGCCAAAGTGCCTTGTAAAGCAAATTTTTAGGTGGTAGTGTGGTAAATCAGAGCAACAGTCGTATATGTGTATACTAGGTCTAGAATTTAAAGTGCTGAGCTGAGTGGTTAATTTTCATATTCTTCATTAGTCATAGTGACATTTCTCTAATTCACCGCCGTGTATATAGGATTATAGTTTATCGAAAAATAAACAATTACATTATGCATTTATTTCTCTTCCCCATATTCTGTTTGCACACCTGACTGTACCTAATAGACATAAAATCACTCATATGCTTTCGCCCAATATCCCAATCCTGAATCATGATGCTGAGTCATTTCTAGATGTACAATTACAATCTCTGCAAACTTCACAGATGTCCATTCCTTGGAGTGAAAAGGGTACATTAAGATCCAGATTGGCTACTGTGAGAATAGGCAGCTACTATATAGCCAGAGTTCTCTTAAAAATGTATTGGGCCAACCTCCTCCTTGAGCTAATTTTTGTAGTCAAGTTAAACCAAATCCATTCTCAATTCTAAGATGGTATTAGAGTCAAATGTCACGACCCGTATCTTAGGCCACCCATAAATGTTCAGTCTTGCAAACATCATGTTCTAGAAGTCATCCTAGGCATGAGAGGGGTGTTAAGATTGCATATCAACTATGACCAAAGCACTCCACTTAATGACTTGAGCTGTCCTTCCCATTGAGTTAGTGCATTGTCCAAGTTTCAAGCCAAAAGGGCCCAAGTATAAGGGGGCATGTCAAATACAAAACCATTCACATGTTTTCACCAAAAAAACATGAGTTATAATATTATCATGTTCCGGTAGTTGGTTTGTGAACGCAAGATAATATAATACAGAAAATACAATGCCAAATTCAGTTTGATTGAAGAAATCCACTCAAAATGCTACTGACCACTTTTTGTATATAGTTATATAGTTTTCCTTGTCATCTCCAGAAGTGAAAATATCATCCCATTTCTCGTTACTTAACCCATCCTAGCCCAACACTGAATTGAGATTGCGTCAACAGCAAGCTCTTGATGAATTTTCAACACAAGGTCCAATGCAGAACATGATTCGCAATACTCTCAAATCAATCAACCAAACGTGAAATTATTAACAGCTGTGTGTGTCAAGAGATTCAAAATTGCTAAATCACACTATGATTATTTATCAAGAAAAAATATTAAAACAACAACTGCAGATGGAACCAGTGATAAGTAATGGGTTCAAATTTGAGAGGGGGGTAGTTTGCTAAATAAACCTCTCATGTTGATGGCACTCACTCTCCAAGCAACTGAACATGTAGGACAACGTACTCTAGAAAGTAAATAAACATGTCCAAAGCAGATCCTATCTTAGAGATTTATACAATTACGTAGTACTCCTCCTCCCTTTCGTATGCCTCGCAGAATGCTAAGTATTATAGATATGCTTATCTTGCTCTTAACTGCAGTTTGTTAGGCTAGTTACAATTCAATTAGAAGCAGTCACCTATGTCGGTAACTGCCTTCATCTAACATCTAACAGTGTAACTATAAATACATGTAACCACTGTAATTTTCATAATGCCAATACAGTAATATTCAGATCTATTTCCCTTCATTTTTTAGTTTCTCAAGCTCTATTAGAGATAGTTTTATAAATTTAATAATTGATATGGATGTTAAACTGCCATATATTTTCTGAAGTATGCATTAGAAACCATACACTTGTTTTCAGTTTGTTTCCTATTTTCAAATATCTATGCAAGAAACATGAAATGAGATACGGTTTTGCAAACCAAATGAACTCTAAATCAATTGAATTCTCAATTACAAAAATACCGCCTT
Organism: Cicer cuneatum; assembly: GCA_037974295.1. NCBI lineage: Eukaryota > Viridiplantae > Streptophyta > Magnoliopsida > Fabales > Fabaceae > Cicer > Cicer cuneatum. The sequence continues at coordinate 4,889,103 of JBBPBO010001985.1, forward strand.
GTTTTCCCTTTGTTTCCTGTTCTCAAACATTTGCAAGAAACGTGAAATGAGAACAGATAACAAACAGACCATAAATCAATGGAATAACCGAAGTTGTTTCAGAATTCCTGTATGGTAGGCTATAAACAAACAAAGCCACAGCTAATCTGACTAAAATAATTCTCAGTAATTAAGAGACAAATTGAAGAGGGATGTGATGGATATGAAATTTAATATTATAATTACACAAAAATAAAAATAAATAAACAAGGATATTAAAGCAATGCCCAAACCTTAAGAATCAAAGGGAGTGTCGATAGTTCAACAGCAGGCAACTCCCTTAACTCACTGCTAGCACTTTGAAATGGCTCATCTGATAAACAACAGAAAAATACAGCCACGACAGTCGGACAAAGGCTATAAATAGTAAATAATTTGATTTGGCAAATAAAGCAAAAGCAATGGTCAAACACTGTAGTAACAATCTGATTTGACACATACTTCAGCGTAATGTTTTTGGTCAAAGAAGCAACAATTTCAAATAATATGTCAACAAAAAAGAGTCCTTTCTGGCAAATACAAAAGCACATTGTACCAACAGGGGTACGGATGAGATTAAAAATCGACATCACTTACTATTTAAAGTATTGAAATGCATATTCCTCTGCGCATTGCAAATATGATCCCTGAATGAAACAAGCATAGTAATTAAGCTCAATCCACATCAGCAGAAACAAGACTCCAATTAAGGAAAAAAATCATTAGTTATTCTTTGTTACCATATGTAAGAGCATCCACTAGGCTCTTGAAAGCTAAGCGCCAGTTCTGTGGCATATTCTGGATCTCTCCATGAGATTATTGAATCTGAGAAGGAAAAGCATCCATCAATAGATAAATGCGATTAGCTCTTAAATGTTCACATTCATAGATGAATTGCAATGCCCACTACTGATATACATACATACTATATATATAAGAGAGAGAGAGAGAGAGGGAGGGAGAGAGTATGAATAGATAGAGCGTGTAAGAAGTTGCAAATTACCTTCTTGCTTCCTATAAATGTCATCAGAACTGATGCGATGCAATATTATGGTCTCATTGTCTTCTTCGTCATAAACAAATAAGCCCAGTTCCTCTGATCGCTGCATTATAAGATATAAGATATTGTATACATTTTTAATGCAGCAAATCTCAAAGTCTGTCTAATTAAAAAATAAAAACCAGCTATAAATAAATAATATACATCGGCATACAGTAATATGCATGTTGACCATCTATTCTATTGAATACTAGGATGTATATAAACCAAGACGATTTTATCATTAGGAAGAGAGGAAGATGTAATAGTAATCAGAAATAAGAAGAAAGAAGTACTCATCGGTAAAATAAATACACTCGCTGGTCTCTAAGGAGGATAAGTTTTAAAAACAAATATTACAAAATTTGTTATTCAAAGGACAGAGATAAAGTGTGTATTTGATTCTACGATTGCCGAAAATTTTGGTTAAAAGTAAGTTGAATATAAAGTGATCAATTTATATTTTGATACATTCATGTAAATTTGAGTTGAGCAATTAGTTTGGGGATAAAAATCACGTTTGGAGGCAAAAGCTCCACATCTCAACTTCAAATTAGAATACATTCTGGAGGCAAAAGTAATTCACTAATTCTAATTCATAACAATCGAATATGTAAAAATCAAATTTTGCAAAAGTGAATCCAAACATGCAGTCATGGACATAAACAAACATTAGTATGTTTTTTTGAAGACATGTAAAACTATTCTTATGAAAATGAGGGAGGGAATGCAATATAGCATTATTCATTTCAAGTTTTCATAAAAATCTCACTGATATTATTGATTCCCAAGAATGATACTTATCCATGTTTTCTCATTTTTATTCTCAAGCTAAAGGATGGGAATCTTACATTCCCATGAGAATAAAAGATGCTTTGTAATACAAACCATTATAACCTCCAACTCCTACCTCATTCTACAACAATTGTTCTAATTTGAATTTTTTAAATTTTAAAATTAAATAAATTTCTTAAATATTCTTAAGGTTACTATGAACTTACCAAATACTGTGAATTATACTTAGGAATGGTATTCCTAGTATATGTATTCCTAGTATAAGTATTCCCAGTATTTTCTACTTACTAATGATATTTCTGGGAAAACGATTTTAAACCTTGAAACGACACTTCCTAAGGGAAAGTCAAACAGATGTATGAAGTAGGCATGTCAGTCACAGATGAAAGCTTCAAACAAGAAAAAAAAGAATTGTCGGCTCCATAAATCAAATTGCATCATTGTATTCTGTGGATCCGTCATAAACTAATTAACCAAGTCATTGTGTCACAAATAAAAGTGCACGAAAAAATATTTACACACCTCCAAATAATCAATAGTTACATGTCCAGTACCCTGGTCATCCCACTTTCCATCATCATTCAGACGGTACACCTTGACACGCTGAAATCCAATTAGAAGAGAGACTAAATAAAGAGTATTCATTGATATGTGCCTCTCAACCATGCAAAAAAAAAAAACAATGTATTCATAAATGCCTATCAACCACTGATGATATCAATATACAAGCAATAAAAACATATTCCATGTAAGAACTCCAAAACGCCTAAAATTGTAGCACAATATATGTGGGGAATGTGAGCAGGCTAACTACTTGCTCTTGTGAAAATATCTGAAATCTAAATCATAATGTGTCAGTAGACCTCCTATTACCAAAGTCTATATGAGGCGTAGCCACAACTAAAAAGGCCCAGATGTAGGTTTAAAATAGAATTAAATTAGAATTTTGTGGGGAATCGGCTTTTATTTGGTTGTTTGGCTGGTTTGGGAGATACTAGGTTCTCTAATACCTAGAGATTGTTTCTATTTCCAGCAGGTACTGATTGTATATTTGTGACAGTAATAATTATTCCTAGTAAGTAACCACCTCTTGGAAGTTATTCCCAGGAGTATGTGTATTGTGTTATACAATAGACAGTATCAATTCCTCAATTAATTCATAATACAACCAGTTTCTATCATAATGATTTTGATAAATCATCTGTTAGTTTTACTTCAAAAAAAACAATTAAGAGGGAGAGGACAACACAACTAGCAGTTGCAAACAAAAAAAACTGAAAAGGAAAAAAATTCCTATGAGCCAAATGAAACAATTATGTCCTAACTTCCAATTTCCCCTACACCATAATCAGAGGGAAAAAAATCAGGAGAACAAAAGAAAGCAATATAAAACAGAATTTATATGGCGGAATGAAGAGAAGTTTATTTTACGTAAATAGAAATTGATAAACACAAAAACTGAGACACAGAACTATAACTATCAAGCATCCTCATCACAAAATTATTTCGGTCCCTTCTCTTTCTATGAAGACCATTCAGAACCTGTCTAGTGATGGGATATTGACACCAGATAGGATAACTACTACCCTCGTTTGTAAGGGTAAGATGCATAGCCAAAATTTAAGCACTAAAAAAAGTGTTAATATTAGTGAAGTTTTAGTGCAAATTCTGTTCTTAGTTACAACATGTGAATTTTGAGTATTAAAAAGTGCTTGATAAATGGTTAAAACCAATAACAGACCAGCCTACACAAGAAATAAGGACAGTAAAAAAGTGGTGACAATGCAGGTAGAAAGTACAATTAGATCCTTCAAAGTGTTGACAAATGTTGCCCAGCATTATGAATGCAGGGACAAACAGTGAATTAAGGATAGTAAGTAATGAAAGACATTCTTTTATTCAAGTATTGCTTAATATAGCATGCTGCTCACAAAAATAACAAGAAAAAAAAATGATGTGTGCATTTAGCGACCACCAAGCCATAGGGTCTGTTTGGGAAGGGGATTTTGGTGGGGAGGGGAGGGGAGGTTCTTGGAGGGCTAAGTCTATATTTTAATATATATTTAAGATTTTAAAAAATTAAATAAAATGATGTATGATCATATAACATTACAATCACACTTCAATTATTCTTAGAAAGATTTTATAGATTGCTTAATTGCAAAAACAAAAAGAAACTCTCCCCAAACAAAACCCTCCCAGTCAGACCCTTACAGAATGGGAAGACTATAAATTGAACAATAACTAGTGCATTCTGAATATTAACTGTGACAGAAAGAGCATGAGCCCGGTTGCTCCTGCTAGCCAAAAAGTGGACGAGGAGGCCTGAAGGTAATGACAGAACTGCCGCCCTTAAGTTCAATATTTTAATTTAAAAAACCAGGAGATAGTTTCCACAAAATTAAATATGTTTAATACACCAGTGAGCATATTTATCTATGCCCTAGATTCTAGGGTACCTATATAAATACATTTTCCACACAAGCTTTTATAGATACTGATAGGCCAATTATTAATGTTCACAGCAGAAAAAAAAAATAACTGAAACAAGAATGAGCCTGAAAAAAGAATGGGCTTATTGATCCTGGCTTGTGCAAGGACTAGAAGGTGGCGTGGAAAGAGAGGAGGGAGAGGGAAAATACATAATGAACACCTGGTGGAGAGGGATTGGGAAGGAGGGAATTGGGTATTTGAAGGAATGATGAGCAAGAGTATTCGTGTGGTGGGGGAATGTAACCGTATAGGCATTTTTGGCATTGTGAGGTTTTGGGTGGTGCTGTGGGTGATGATGAGAGTAGAGAGCTGAACACCATCCATTATAGCCAAGTAATCCTTCATTACCATAATTGTCTTGGCGACTATCCACTATTTTTCCATTAATACAGAAGTTGATTCAGTGTTAGTTCTTAAACTCTACATTGATTCTTATCAGATACCACCAACCAACAAATCGGGCACGTACACTTGTTGATGGCTATGTGCATTATGCCTCAACTGTGAATGGGGAAACAGTACCATATAAGTGACTGATTTATTCCCACAAAATCTGAGAAGGTTTGCTTCCAACACATGGTTAATATCAGACTAACTGGCTCTGGTACACACCAATAACAAAATTGATAATCCAATTAAGAAACCACACAATTGATAGTTGGTATCGCAATTTCAAGATACATGAAACTGCTGACACAAGTTTAATAAACCACACAACACGCAACGGAAGTACTAAAACGGAACACAGGTGAGAGTTAAAGTGAAGTAAACAAGTCCTAATGAATTTCCGAAGGCAGCACCTAAGTACACCAGAATTCAGAATCCTTCAACAAATAAAATCGAAGTTCGAACTCCAAATTCCAAACAGCATCGAATAGTAAAAATAAGCATTAATTATTACAAGGTAGCACCTAAGTACATAAGAAACCTTAAACAAACAAAATCGAAGTTCGAACTTCAAACAACGTCGAATAGTGAAGATAAGCATTAATTATATTCCAGTGCAAAGCTAAACGTTTCGAATTGCAATAGAACTAACTTGCCTGCATCGAATTAGCGTTGGCCTGTGATTTCTCTGGCGCTCCCATCACAGCTCCTCAAAATTCAAAGCAATAACGAGCATAGCCAATCTTGAAGACACTAAATTAGGGTTTTGGGGCGAAGGAGAATGAGAGGGAAAACAATTGAAGTGAAGGGATTAAGTTTCGTTGGATCAACAAGAAACCCTAACGGCCATTGACGCGTGAAATTTCTCTTCACTCTCTCTGTCTCTCTCTGCCCTCTTCTTTCTCTCTCCTGCTTTAATATATTTTCTCTCTCTGTGCAAGACTAAACCCGACCTTACGATGAAGCACAAAAAGAAGTATACAAAATTACTAGCACAATGTCTTAATATTGGAATCTCATATTTACCCCTAGTGTTCAGCGGAAACTACGAAATGACCATTGACATGCCTGGTCCATGCCATATTGGAGTTGCTGGCTTCCTTCACTATCATTGAATAATTTTATCCATTTTCATTTTTAATCCTTTTAAAAAAAATTAAACATTTTTTCTTCTAAATCTCTTACCAATTTAAATTCCTATTTTTTAAAAAAAAATTACATCGTGTGTTTTAATTAATTTTTTTATAGTATATAATTAATAAGACTTTAAAATATCATTAATTTAATAATTTAACTATTTAATTTTGAAGTTTTATTAATTTATCTATAATTTCACGTTAAAGATTAAATTTTAAAAAAATAAATAAATAATTAATTTATTAGTTAGTAATATTTTAAAGTTTTAATAATTACATGTCACCAAAAAAAGTTAATTAGAACATGCGATATGAACTTTTGTAGACAAACAAGAACAAAAATTAGTAACCAAAAATTTAAAAAAAACCAAAGTTCAAAAGAATTTTTAGATAGATTAAAAATGAAAGTTAGTATATTTATAATGACTAGAAACATATTTAACCCTAGTTTTATCAGTCTTTAAATGTATCAAAATTATAAAAGTATTTTCAAAATCTCTTTTATTAAAAATTTTATAAACTAAATCAACTAATGAAAGGTATATTTACAGATAAAATCAGTTAACAATAGACATATTTTTTAACACGATTGTGATGATGCATCACGCGTTTATGGACTAAAATGATTATTTGGCAAAATAAATTGATTTAATGGATTTTGACAGATGAATTAAAACAATTCATTAACTAATTAATATCCACTAAAAATTAATTAAAAAATATTTAATTCATTCATCCTTTTATTGCAAATCATATTGTAAATACACGAATATCCATTCAACCTGTCTAATAAATAAATAAATTATATACAAACAATAATAATTATTATTATTACTTCTAAAAAGTAAATACAAAATACTTTTTTTATAAACTTAAAATTTGTTTTTCACTTTAAAATAATTTTTTATTGTTATTTAAAATTAACCAAATTCCTTTTAAAATAGTGATGCGGTTAACCAAAGAACACAGGTGGTTGACCAACTATTGAGGGTGGTTGACCAACTATTGAGGGTGGTTGATCAATGTTTAATCGATGTCCGATGATAGTTATCATACTTTATCTCTTGTATATTAGTGATTATCTCATTTTATGTCATTTCATCGTCAGTTGACACACGCAATGTGTAAACAATCACGCTTAAAGGTATTTGTGGTGCACTTTACATTAGTTTCGAGGCAATAAATTGTTTGAACCAAAAATAAATTCATATGTCATTCGGTTTGATTTAAACCACACGTTTAAAAAAAATGATATAATCCAATTACAAGCACCTACATTTATATCAATTTTTTTATATTAAAATTACAGCAGCAAAAAAGTATATATCAATATTCATAAAAATATGGTAAAATAGTAGGTTTAATATAAAATATAAATAAAATATACTAAAATATAATATAGTAAATTGATAATGATCGATTGTGTTTGAAATATATGAAATAGCAAAAAAAATATAAAATAAATTAAACTAAACAACATTAGCAGGGGAAAATTAAAAACCAATAAATAATATATAAATGCATTGTATCGTACTAATAAAAAATAAATAAATATTACAAATTATTTGTGCAATTTGGTTTGATTCAATTTTGAAATTTTCACTAAATAATTTGTGCGGTTTTTAGTTTTTTTTACCAATTTGTGATTTATGTTGAATCGGATTTGGATAAGAACATATATGGTTATATGGAAAACAAATGAATGTGAGTCATTGTTCTCACTACATAATCAAGTAGAGTGAGGTAGGTTAAATGCACATTCAACGTGATAGCATATTACGTGCGACAGATAACAACAAATGCAAGACAGCACGATATAAATTCCAATCATCAACTACTTATGTTATATTCTTTTAATTATGGGTTAATATGGATGTAGAGGCCACATACTACCCCACGAATAAAAATGTATAATCATAGTGATTCAGTGTTCAACGAAACAACTTAGTGGTGTCCCACCTTTGTGTAATACTTTTCTACTGATAACCCCATCAAGGTATTATTGACTGTACAACCCTCAATATGTCAATTATAAATGCTGAAGTAGCAATATCGATTTACAAGAAAGGGGGTTTGAATTGTAAATTCGCCCTTTCAAAATTCCTGTTAAAAACTTAAGAAATTAACTAAAGATTGATCTTGGTAGTGAAAACAAAAAACAGAGAACGTTCTTGGTTTTCACCAGAAAACAGAGAACGTTCTTGTTTAGTTAAAATCAACAGTTCAGTTTATCTATTTAACTTGATAATTAACAGACTGAAAGTAAATAGAGATAAGGGAAGAGATATCACACACAGATATATCCTGGTTCACCCAACCCGGGCTACGTCCAATCCTCACCACGGTGAGATTTTCCACTAAGTGTTTAAAACAATAACCTTCTTGGTTTTACAGCACCTAGCTTAGATTAACCTTGATCTTTGTTACAGACTTTAATCTAATTCCACCCAGAAAGAGATTAATCAAATCACCTATCAACCTTGATAGGATTTCTTACAATCTACCCCAAACTATACTTAACTCTTATAGTTTGAGTTTTACAATAATGATGAGATTGTTTAGAATCTGAGATGTCTCAACTCTTGTTTGAGATTCGATTCTTTACAAAGATTTCAGTATAAATGTATAAGAGTAAAACGAATTTAACCAAACTGATTCTTGTAAGTGATTGGAGATTTTCAAGTATGTATGTGAGTGATGTTTTTTTCTCTGTACTTGAAGCTATGTTTCTTCCTGAGCTTTTTCCTTCCTTTTATAGGCGTGAGAACATTTAATGATGGTCAAATAGAGCCGTTGGTAGTGCTCTTGTCAGGCTTGACCAAAGGCATTATTTATAAATAAAAATAATCCAACTTTTGACTATTTTTATTTTCTGTTCAGATTGGGCTGTGTGTTGCGTTCTGGATCAAATTTTCTTGAGTGATTACTGATCCTTTAACACTTCTGATAAGTGATAATATTGTAGGCTTCAACTGGAGCTTTTGAATCACTTAAAACAGATTAAAAACGATCACAAAGCTTGTTGCAGAAAAACTGTAGTTGCTGGAGATTGATGATCAATTTGGAGCTTTAGCTTTTGGGTTTCCTGGAGATTGATAATCAATCCGGACTGATTTATGAACATACTGGAAGTTGTCTTGATGCATTGTATATTGTTAAGATTGTTTATCAATCTTGACAGCAGAATTGGAGTTTTTATTATGTCAAAATAGCTTGGAGAATGATGATGAACTTCTGCAGAATGTTAGTGAAAATTCTGGAGATTAATAATCAATCTGGAGTCCTGGTATTTGAACTTTCTGGAGATTGATAATCAATTTGGAGGTTCAGTTTTGATCATTATGGATGTCTTCCTGATCTTTTCTTGGATCTGTTTTGATGTAAACATACTTCAAGATCGTTCAACGTTCTTGGCAGTCAAGCTGGAGAATGATGTTCAGTATGCTGGAGAATGATTGTATCATTCTGGACTAATGGTACACTGTTGGAGAATGATGTTAAACATGCTGGAGATTTGATTGTTAACATGCTGGAGATTGATGTTTGATCATTCTGAAGATAGTTGTTAATCATGCTGGAGAATGATAATCATTCTGGAGATTGATGATCATTCATAGGGACTGATGATCATTCTTGATAGAAGATCATTCTGGAGACTGTTCTGATCATTCTGATGTCCAAGAACAGACTTGGTTCTTCCTCTGAATGTATTATCTGGAGATATCTTCTGATATCGTTTTCTAGAGATATCCTCTGGTATTATTTGGTTGAGGTATCCTTTGGTATTATTTGGTTAAGGTATCCTCTGATATCCTCTGGTTGAGGTATCCTCTGATATCCTCTGGTTGAGGTATCCACTGATGGCAGCTTGGTGAGGTATCCACTGATGACAGCTTGGTGAGGTATCCTCTGATGGCAGCTTCGTGAGGTATCCTCTGATGGCAGCTTCGTGAGGTATCCTCTGATGGCAGCTTCGTGAGGTATCCTCTTATGTCAGCTTCGTGAGGTATCCTCTTCTTGAGGTATCCTCTGGTGACATCATCATCCTCTGGTGATGTTATCTTCTGGTGACGTCATCATTCTCTGATGATGCCATCCTCTGGTAATGACTTCATCCTCTGGTGACAGCTTCTGGTATCCTCTAGAGTCATATTCTGGTATATCTTCTGGTGATGTTTATTGGGTAACATCTTCTGTTTTTCCAGATTGTGTCAAGAGTGTTCTTTATGCTGATTTATTGGCTTTCCTTGAATCATTAACACGCTGTTAATTCTGGACATTCTGGAGACGGTTCAGTCTTGCTTTGGCAACTTGATTCATGACCTTTTTTCTTTGCAATTAGAATGGTTCCTTTTGATTCTAATTGATCACATCTGTTCCTTGTCATGTACTCTCAGTACTGATGTAAATTCCAGATGCAATAACTTTAATTAAGTGGTGGAGAAAGTTTGGTCTTTATGCTATCACAGTCTTGCGAACATTCTCCGTTTTCCATAATATGTCAAGAATGTTCTCTGCTGCTGTTTTCTTCGATTATTGATTTGTTCACTTATTCATTTATGTTCCTTAAACAAACTTAAGTGAAATTATTAGTAGATCACCATTCATAAAACTTAATCATTTAATTTAAAAGGTTTGTTGTCATTAAAACATATATCAAAAAGATTTTTTCCTCAACAAATGCAACATGTAACATGCATATCATAATAATCATAATCGACGATCACCGTTTAACAACACTCGTCACATATATACGGTTGAGTGTTATGCAACATATCAATGTTTATCATTGTCATATCAACGGTATTCAACTTTATTAACTTAGTCACGCGTTAACAGTTCAACATTAATATTTAACTTCTAATTAATAGTCAACCTAAAGAAAAACTTGTAATTCTAGTTAATTATTGACCTACTTAATTATTATAATTTACTTTAGTCAATTACTCCTAGTAGCTTAATCGATTATTCTTAAATTAATTAGCTAATGGCATCATCTTAATCGATTAATGTATAATTTAGTCGTTTTCTACCTCTGATTCTTAACCTATTCGATTATTAAGTCATCCTTAATTAGTTAATCATGTTGTATAATATATTAGATCGTATGTTATTACTCCAATCGATTATTTTTTAACTTCAATTTTTGTGTTCTATGTATTACATTAATCTATTAATCTTCTCTCACTAATTGGTTATTCTCCATTAATTTTAACATTGATCGATTAACCATAAACAATAATTGATGTTTTATAAAAATAGAACAACATGCAATTTTCTAAAGTGCAATCCTTTTTAATTCCTAACTATCAACATAACTCAAAATATACCATTCACATATTTCATCATCGAATCACACATAACACCGATCATTAGCACCAAAACATCATAATCATAATTTATCTAAAAAAACAAAAACATCGTAAGAGACGGTATGATACCTAAAGAGCATTAAGATAATTCATATTTAAATAAATTAAAATGAACTTTGTTTATTTTAATTTTATTATAATAATTATTAGTTTATTTTAATTAATTGTGTCACTTATGGTTCATTCAAATTTTTAGATAGTCTTGCTACAAATAGGCGGTTGTAGTCTCATATGAGACATATTGGAAATAAATTAAAATCACTCTAATGAAAATGGCGAGAGTGAAAAAGTCTCCCATTTGATTATTGGATTAGAACACTTGATGATTATAAATTATTAAAAGATTAATTATCTTTCTCTATCATGGTCTAAATATAAATCACATAGCATATTTCACTTTCATCACAATGGTTCTAAATGCATAAAGTGGTTGGTGCAAATTAAGAAATCATGAAACATCATTATTTAATAAATCTACTTAACATATATCAAGGGTCGAAACTTTCACATATCATTGATTGAGTTGCAAAAAAGTAAGACTTTTCGCTTTTCACAATATAAATGTTTGAATTTAATTCAAATAATAAACAAAGCTTAAATTTTCTACGAAAATAAGAAAAAAAGCAAAATTTGACGTTACTTACCAATTAAGAATTATTACGATAAGTGAATGAAACAATGTGATTTAAAACTCATTGAATGACCGAACGCACAACAACAAATGAAATATTGGAATTGAAATAGATTTAGAATTAACAAAATTATGAGTGTTTATGGATATGTGAGACACTAAAATTTATCAAATTGAAAACCTACAAAATTATGAAGTTAGAAAGGGGCGCAGATTTGGCTACACAAATTTTGAAAAAATTGTTATTTTTAAATTTCGTGACCTTAATGGATCAAGTAAAAATAAGATCCTATATTAATGAATTATGCGATTACTCCACCTAAACTAGTTGATTAGTCAATTTCCTAATCCAATAATATTATTCATTAATTGACTAATTGTTTTAAAGCAACTATATACTTGTCGATGTGGTGCTTGTGTTAATGTTTTTTCAATATAGTAAACATCATATCATCGTTAATTGAACTTTATGTAACATCTACTAATAATTTTTTTTGCCTTTCCGTCTAACAGATTTTTGGATACATTCATGATTATAAATTATTTCCATAATCTCACTAAAAATATCACAAATATTTGTCTATTGATATGCTTGAATAAGTAAATTCAAGCACACCCTCAAATAAAAATAAATTACCAATTAAATGGCTAAAATTGTAAGTCATAATCATTTCTTAAAATTGTAAATTAAAAAAGTATTTATGTAATTTAAGAGTTTATATCAAAATTATGAATCTAATTTTTTGTATTTAGAGTACGAGGTAGTGCATTAGAAGCGTACCCGACACTCTACGTAGTTACACCAAAATTCGATATTGGTGTATATGTTTTGTCTCAACCCTTGATTTGGGGTTTAGCTAAAAGATAAATTAAGTTTGAGAAATGTTAGAAACACTCTATTTTCTATACTCATTTTAATATTCACTTTTTTATTGGATGAAATTTACGCGAGTCTAACTATTTTATGTGAGATTACGTTAATTATATCCAATAAGAGAGTGGATATTATAGTAAGTGTTGGAAAAACAATGTTTCTAGCGCTCCTCATAACGTTTTAGCAATGATTGTTTCAGTTAACATTTAAATTTGTATACTCTTGGTCGATCTACCGTTGACTAAAATTCATTAATTACTCAAGTTCAATTGTTTAGTCGTTAACAACTCAATCAATCACGCTTATTAGAATAGAGTTATCAACGAATAAAGATTTAGTGAGTATAAATTATTTTAAACACCCAAGTGCTTAAAGAACTAAGAATAGTGGGTACAATATTAAATTGAGGCAAGGATACAAAAATAAATTAACTGTATCTTAAAAAGCATAAATGATAGTTATTTTTTGTATATTGAAAGCTTACTATTATCTCTCCCTAAAATCTTTGTCATTTTTATTAAATATAAACAATCGTCAAGTATAAAATAAAATATTAAAATTAGACATATGATAAAATAAAAGGACAATTTTTTTCTTTAAAATGAAATAATCACAAATATAATAAAAGTTTTATTTCAAATAAACTCACATTTTGACTTATCTTTTAACGTGCTCCAACATTTTTATTTGCAACAACTAAGATTTTTTTAGCAAAATTTGAGATAAGGTTCAATTTTATTTGTCACCCATAAACCCTAAACAATGAACATATTTGTGAACTTTTTGATGAACCTAACACTCCTAGGCCAACGTTGGGACATAAGAAAATATTTGAAACTAGCTATTGAGAATACAAATTGAATAACAATAAGGATGCAAAAGATTTGTACCTCTAACCATTTTCCATAACAAACATCTCCATTTTTCATTAAATTGTCACATTTTATCTTGTGTTGCACATTTGATCAACAATTAAGTGAATTATCATACCAATTAGCGAAAACTATAAGACACACAACAACAAGAGTTTCCATACTACCTATAACCACGACAAACATTTGATACAAAAAATAATACTTCTTACATCATTCACTTCACCCTGGAAAATGACCAGATATACCAAACAGTGGCTAGCCAAATTAGATTTTTCACATTCTTCAACTTTTTTCCTTTGCTAAGAGATTTTAACCAAATAAAGTGTTGATAACCACCGTTAACACAGACTTCATTCAACCCATCTAGTCAAATACTTTCATATAAATAATCTTTGTAATGTCACAATAAAAAAACAAATGAAAACTTTCAAGCTCTCTAAAGCATATAACACAAGATCAAGTGAAGCTAGAATTTAAAGCTCCTCCTTTCAAAAGTTCATCACAAGTTGGCAACCTTAGTAACAAAAGTTTCCAACAAAAAAAACAAAGAATTTTAAAAGGTATCTTGTTTTTCCAAAGTGCTTGCAAAGCCTCAAGAATTTTAAAAGGTATCTTAAATCTCTAATGATTGATCATGCGACAAAACAAATAATTGAGGAAATAAATTGCATAAGGGATTGGCCCCACACACTTTGTCTATCAAAAAGTCAATATTATCCCCATTTCTAAGATTGCAACAAATGTTATAAGCAAACCAATTAAGCTATTATAGATAAACGCCACTGTATATCAATAAGTCTCGCCACCAGATTGAATATTTTGAATGAGGTACACAAACATCACACATAAAATTTTAGATGGTAATAGAGCATACCATAAATTAACGACGTCGTGCCTAACAACTTTTCGATCATTAAGTATTCGCTACTTCCATTTATTTAATAAAGATGTATTAAATAGCTCCAAAATTTACACGCTAAGTGTACCTTCTGCTTTTGGACTGCAAGTTTTACTCCATCTAGCCCAACAAATTTTCTGCGTTCCACCCTAAAGAAAGTTTCCTTGTATACTAATCAACGCACTAATAACATTTTTTGGAGCCTTGTAAAAGGCTAGAAAATAAAAAAGGAATGCTATTCAACACCGAATTGATAAGAGTAACCCACGCTCCACTAGGCAAATGTTTTTCCTTCCAATAACTTAATATTTTTCTCATATTCTCAATGACAGATAACCAAATTGTATACTGCCGCAGATTGGCTCTCACTAGCAACCCAATTAACTTAAATGAGATTAATCCAGAAGCACATGATAAAAAGGCGGAGACACCTTCCAATTTTCCTGCGGGCCTCTATTCCACCCAAAGAAAGTTTCGCTGTATACTGCATTAATAACCTTTTTTGGAGCCTTATAAAAGGCTAAAAAATAAAGAGGAATGCTACACAACACCGAATTGATAAAAGTAACCTACGCTCCACTAGACAAATGTATTTCCTTCCAATAACTTAATACTTTTCTCATATTCTCAACGACATATAACCAAGTTCCCACTGACAAGCCAATAAACTTAAATGAGATTAATCCACAATCACATAATAAAAAGACAGTGGCAACTTCCAAATAGTTAACTTTTACAAAGATTGACTTTTAGCTCATAAACCATTTCAAAGCTGTTGAGAATAATTTTTATACACCACAAATTTTCTCAAGAACCTTCCCCTAATAGGATGATGTCGCCAGCAAACATTTGTGAACTTTTTCAAATTCGACCTTTAGTAGATAGCAATGATCCTTTCTTCCTTTGGCAAGATCAATACTCTCATTCACAATAACAACTCCATCGAACATATGTCAACTGGGAGAAAAGCAGTTTCAAACTGCCAAGTTGGAAATAAGAGATCGTAGAACCAAAAGCTTGTTTTAAACGAGCAACCAACAATTTTACAATAATTTTTTATAAACATACTATCAAACAAATAAGTTTAAAATCATTTACCTCTTATTTGAATGACCTGATTTAGAAATAAAGAGCAAAAAACACATAATTATAGTCTTAGACAGGTAAAATTGCATTACTATGAAAGTATTTGACAAAAAGCAACCACATCCTCATCCTCCTTGATGATATCCCAGCATTAATAAAACCTATATCTGAAAAATTGAGTATTTATTTATTTCACAAAATAATCTAAAAGAAAACATATAAATATTGCCCAAATAAGTAGGTGCAGTTGTACATTAAAAACGTTTATTATTAATATAAAAAAAGTACTATAAAAAGTTTTAATGAAAAAGTGGTTTATGGTTTATCCGCCGCTCTTTGTTTACTCCGCCAGCTTCCCAGCTTTCTTATTTTCCTCCTAACTCCTAACTCCTAACTCCTAACTCCTAACGGACTCCACGAGGTCCCTCTCTTTCTTTTATACATTCTTCCTCAGATCTCTCTTCTCTTTCTCTCTACATCTTCATTTCCCCATTTCCACTCTCTCCTCTCCCTCAAAATGCAATCCTCTCTCTCACTCTCCCTCTCTCCCGCCATCGTCTCCAGATCACATCCCTCCTTTTCAGTCTCCTCTGGCAAGCCTCTCAACCTCAGCTTCTGCGGTTTAAGACGCGAGGCGTTCGGATTAGGTTTTGCTACTTCTCTCAACCGTAATCTCCGCCAGCTTCCTCGCCAACACTCCGCTGTTGTAACCGCTGCGCTCTCTGACAATGGCAGCCCTTCCGGATCCTTCGATTATGATTTGTTGATTATTGGCGCTGGTGTTGGTGGTCATGGTGCTGCGCTTCACGCTGTCGAGAAGGTTTGATCTCAATAATCTCATTTCATTTCAACTTGTTATTACGAGATTCATAATTATTTCAGTATTTCACAGTCAATTTTGCAACTAAGTCAGTAAATAAGTTCAAACTTTCAAAGCGACAATGACGATATGCATATAGAAATTCATATGTAAATGATTATTACTCACTCACTCACAAGATGAGTGTCACGCATATGGCTCATTTCACACATATTATGATAAAAGAATAATTATTTTACCAAATTATTCTTCTTAACTATTTGATGTGTTTTTCATTATCATAAATGCAGTGTAAAATTAAAGTTTTGAATGCAGTATACAATGAAAAAAAATAATTAAAGTTACAATGAAAATTGAAAATGACATTCATTTGAAGACAATTTTTTTTTGTTAAAGTGACACTCATTGTGAGACAAAGATGGTGTATTATCTATATGATTAATCAAGTAATTTTCACTGTGAAATGCTGATTATTATGTGATAAAGTAAGATGAGTCATGAATGGCACATTTTTTGTGAGAGTGAATTTTGATAAAGCAGTGATTGCAGGGATTGAAAACAGCTATAGTGGAGGGAGACGTGGTGGGAGGGACATGTGTAAACAGAGGATGTGTTCCTTCGAAAGCTCTTTTGGCTGCTAGTGGTCGTATGCGGGAACTAAAGAGTGATCATCATTTGAAGTCTCTGGGTTTACATGTAAGAATGTTACGTTATAAGGCTCTCTTATGTCTATTATTGTAATTAGAACTAGAGTTTATAATACTATACACGATGAAGAGAGGTGTAGAGCGAGTGCGGTTGCATGTTCTGTTACCTTTGTATGTTTGGATTTTTTCAGGTTTCTGCTGCTGGGTATGACAGACAAGGAGTAGCTGATCATGCTAACAATCTTGCTTCAAAAATCCGTAGTAATTTGACCAACTCCCTAAAATCGATTGGAGTAGACATACTTACTGGTTTTGGTACTATAGTGGTAGGTGGCATATAAATATTATCATGAAATCTATGCTTTGTAAACATGCAATTTGATTCACAACTTAAATTCGTTTTTAATGTTTCAAGCACACTCTTAGTGAATGGAATGGAACTATCTGTTTCCTGAAATGGCAGAAGAAACTTTTTACATTTTCATTTGCTGCCATGCATGAATCTGTGCAGGGTCCTCAAAAGGTGAAAATTGGCTCTTCAAACAGCATAGTAACTGCAAAAGATATCATCATTGCCACTGGTTCTGTACCTTTTGTTCCTAAGGGTGTTGAAGTTGACGGTAAACATCAATCTTTTCCTTTCATGTTATGAATATTTGATGCTCATTCTAGTTTTACATAATTTAGTTGACTTCTGATCTTTCATTTACAAAAAGTTGGACTAAACTCTAGAAAAAACTGAAGTCCTATGAAAGGAAAAAAGGGATCAATTTTCCATCAGAGATATGTTTTGGTTAATAGTATATATAATAATATCGGAGAAAATTAATTTGGTTTTATGACAGGGATGTGAACTGTGAAAACAATATACTTTCTAAGAAGATTGATAAGAGGTATACCCTAGGAGTCAAAATGACTTGGGCATAGTTTTTATTGCTTTGGAGAAGGGATGGTTAGGATGCCTAGAGAGAGAGGTTTTGTGGATGGTTTTTGAGAAGAAAATAGTTCATGTTGCTTATACTCAAGCAAATTACTAATACAGTAAGGTTATTACAAGTGTGAGAACTGTGAAAACATGGTAGGTTACATATGATAACTATAATACCATACCAATTGTCAGCTGAGTCCGAATCTTTTTAACTTGGTCTTGAATATGCTTATTAAATATACTTAAGAGTCAGTGACGTGATGCGTACCTTTTGACGATAATATAGTCCGAGTTGGAGAGCTGAGAGAGGCAATGTAGTCAATTTTCCGCCATGATGTTATGGCATAGCGGATTCTTTGCCCAATTGCTAGAGGCTGCAACAGCTATTATATCAGCCACATTTCCCCCATAGCAACACCATGTTTATATGGCGTATTTTTGGCTTGCTGCCATTGTCCTTCATCTGCCACCGATAACATGGAGAGAAGGGATAAACTGAGATGTAGAGACAAGCTTTCAAAGCACATGAGTTTTATTTAAAGTAAATGCAAAAAATGAAGTATACGAAGCATAAGTTCACAGGAGGTGCAGTAAATAAAACTTAGAAGTGAAAGATAGAGATTATACCGTACCTATATTCACATTTTGTAGGAACCTTGGGTCAATCACATATCTTACAAAATGACAGAGAAATAGAGAGATGTACCTATAAATGAAATCATCCCTTTGAAAATGCAAGGTAATACTGCCTACAAAAGATTCACACTGGGTTTGACCCTTACTTGAACCCCACCATGGCTGGCGCTCTTCAGCATCAGCCATCAGGTTGCCTTTTTTACTATAAGATTTGTAATTTTGCATAAGACTGAATGTTGGACAGTGAAGAGTCAGGAAGAAAATAAGCTCCATATTGAAAATAAGACAAGCAAGGATTAAGAATGAATGCATTGGAGAGAAAGTTGGGTAGCACATAATGCATATTGCGGAGAAGACCTTTAGAAGTTATAGTAAAGAGTATAGATTAGATAGAGAGTAGTCCAATAGTTAGAAGGAGATGGAGGCCAAGAAAAATTATATAAATTTATAATCAAATATGAGGGGTTTTAAGTTTAAATGGTTTGTTTTTAGAAATGATTTACCATAAGCTATTATTAGCGTCATTTGATTCATGTAGTCAACTCTGCCTATCAGATAAATGCTTTGTTGTTGTAGTATATAGGATTATAGATTCCAATGAAATGTACAAAGGGGATCTTAGTTCAGTATGTGACGGATCTTCTATTTCACACTCTAAAATATCAATGTTGACTCATACAGTTCTGATATTAGTATCAATCTTCAGTGGAAGGGTCAGGTCCACCTTAGCTTTTACAGTCCATGTGGTTAAGGGACATCAGGTATACAGAAATAGCCATTATCTCTGCAACAGTGGAAAATTTAAGAAAAATTCCCTATATCGTAATTTGTACTTTCCCCCCAAGTACCGATGTTCAATATATGATTTACCTTCCATTTAATTCGAAATTGTAAAAATTCTGTCTGGTCTAAGATTTGTCATGAGGAAATCTTCTTTCTTTATGACCTACATTTGATAATCTCTTGATTTCTTGTTAAGTTTTATTGGCTGTGATCATTTCTTAATAAAAAAATTCCAATTGTCACCTCTAGGGAAGACTGTGATTACCAGTGACCATGCACTCAAACTGGAGACTGTTCCTGATTGGATAGCAATTGTAGGAAGTGGGTATATTGGCCTTGAATTCAGTGATGTATATACGGCACTTGGAAGTGAGGTGACATGTCTTTGTGATACGTTTACTTTTTTTTCCACTATCCTTTGTTGATGAGAAATATTTGCAAAAAATTGACTATTATCCATTGAAATCAGAAACTTATGTTTGTGTTGCAAATTATATTGTTGTTGTTATACTTTTTGTTAGTTCTAGAAGTTAACAGATATATAATCTTTATATTATTTCCATATAATAAAAGTTAGGCTTCTAGTTTATTGTAAGTTAAGTAATTATTGGTATTATGCAGGTTACTTTTGTTGAAGCTTTAGATCAGCTTATGCCTGGATTTGATCCTGAAATCAGCAAGCTGGCTCAGAGGGTTCTTGTAAATCCCCGTAATATTGACTATCATACTGGAGTTTTTGCATCCAAGGTAACTACATCTTTTAATTTCTTGATTCAGTTTTTGTTGATTGACTACTTTGACAAGCCACAGTCCTCACGTTTTCCTTATAGATCACTCCTGCAAGGGATGGAAAACCTGTCTTGATTGAACTTATTGATGCAAAAACCAAAGAACCAAAGGACACTTTGGAGGTAACTTAATCTTTTTGTTTGAGTGATTTCAAGTAAACTCATTGTTCATGTGTTAAATGTGTTAAGCTGAAGTGCCGAAGCTTCTGGTAGTTGATTCAATAAAATCAGATCTTATTTTTAAAGCCCATAAGTGCTTAATGTACTGGGTATATATTTAGCATATGAGTGCATGAAACTGCACTGAAGCAGAAAATCTATATGACTGATTCACAATTAGATTCCACTTCTTTCTCTTTTCCCTTTTTTTTTTTGCTTTGCTAAGGGGTCAGTTTTCCATGCTTAGTTTCAGAGATAGCACCTTCTGTACTATGTTAGCTCACCTCTTGTTTACCTGTGTATTTTATTTGGATTTGTCACAAGCTATTTTCTTTAATTTGTTACAGGTGGATGCTGCACTAATAGCAACTGGAAGGGCTCCATTCACACAAGGTCTAGGACTGGAGAATGTATGTATTTCTAACGGAAACGTGTTTGGGATAGGAAATTTTCCCTGAAGGAAATGAATGTATATATTTGTATATTGTTCCTACAGGTTGATGTAGCAACACAGCGAGGTTTTGTTCCTGTGGACGAGCGCATGCGTGTAATTGATGCAAATGGCAAGCTGGTTTGTCTGAACTTCTCGTGCACTAATTATCTTTTATCTGACTTATTGTTACTGATATAGGACGTGGAATGATAGGTACCTCATTTATACTGTATTGGCGATGCAAATGGAAAGATGATGCTTGCTCATGCTGCCAGTGCTCAAGGAATTTCAGGTAAGTGGAAACTGATGTCATTTTTCCATTAATTTTTTTTTTTTGCTTCAGTTTCACCTTATTAAAAATATTCTAACAGTGGTTGAACAAGTCACTGGAAGAGATCACGTGCTCAATCATTTAAGTATCCCAGCTGCATGTTTCACTCATCCTGAAATTAGCATGGTTGGATTGACAGAGGTATATTAGAACTCGGCACTCTTCATTTTTCAGCTCTGCTACCTCCTTTGCCACTATGTTATTCATTCAATAAAGTTACTGTTTGTTGTCCTTCAGTTGAAATTCTTATGTTATGACCTAACTTAAAACTTGCAGCCTCAAGCAAGGGAGAAAGGTGAAAAGGAGGGGTTTGAAGTCAGTGTTGCTAAAACAAGTTTTAAAGCTAACACGAAAGCTCTAGCAGAAAATGAAGGGGAGGGACTTGCCAAGGTTATCTTTTTGTATCTTGCTCCATCAATGCTTATAAAGTGTTCAATGCTTTTGATGAATTCTGTACTAAAGAATTTCTTCGGTGGTACCAAAATTATTTGGTCATGACAGTTGTTCAACATTCTTATCCATTTTTATCTGGATGTGTTTATTTTTTTGTTCATATACAAGCTTTACATTGCTAACTGTCATTTACACTGTCATGCAGTTGATATACAGACCTGACAATGGAGAAATCCTAGGAGTTCATATTTTCGGTTTGCATGCAGCCGATCTCATCCATGAAGCATCCAATGCAATAGCATTAGGGACACGTATTCAGGTAATTTTTCTACCGACGGACATTGTAATTTATACACAGTGACGCACCTGGGTTTTAGACTATTATTAGTCACCAATGTCTTTTATTCTTGTATCCTGTCTATCTACCAAACCTCATCGTTTTGTGGGTCCAATGCAGGACATAAAACTTGCAGTTCATGCACATCCAACTCTGTCTGAGGTTCTTGATGAGCTATTTAAATCAGCAAAGGTGAGATAACCCTTGATGTAGTATCAACATGTTATTGAGTGTAACATAGAACATCCTTATTGACTTTATACTACACTCACCATAGAGCTAGTTCATTGCAACACCTGCATTAATATGCGTTCTCTTCTATTACTGAGGCAGGTTAAAGCACACGCATCTATCCCAGTAAGTGAACCAGTTGCAGTCTAATCTTCCCAAACAAAGTATGAATTTTTGAAGAAATTTGCTTGTATTAGGGACTTCCAAAATATTCCGCATCTTCTGGCGTAAGAAGCGAGCACATTCAAAATCCTGTAAAAGAAGGGAACCGTTTGAGGGAGATCACCGCCAGCCTGATAATGGATTGCCGCAGAATATTACTTGTATTGATACATTTTTTTCTTGATATTTTTAGTGCCTGTCAAAGATACTTATATCTATTATTATTGTTCTTTTTAAGCTAGTTTGCTCTTCCTAGTTGTAGTCATCGAGAAGGCCTTTGAAAGTGGCCTATTTTTTCAGTGGTTTAGTCTTGCAACAAATACATATGTACTATAACAGTTTAACAAATTTAATATTATGATATTTAAGTGTTGGCAACTCATTCTTTCTTTCAACTTCTATGATTAATGATTCAAAAATATGCAATTGTTTATTACATTTTGGTAATAGTAATCAATTAATCCCTCCGTCCATTTCTTTAAGGGGCGTTTGTTTCAAGTATAAGAATTACATTCCCGGAAATAGATGGATGGAAAATTAGTATACCCATGTTTGTTACAAAGTTTGGGAAAAATTATTCCTAGATTTAAAGATTCCAAAAAATGGAATAACTTCTCGTATTCGAATGTTTTTATTCCGTGAAATGAGGTGGTGATAAAAGGTTTCTATGAAGTTGTGAATAAAATTAATGTAACTACCTATCTATCTGGTATCCACTTCTTTCAAAAATTCACAAGAATACAAACCAAATGGTTTTTTTTTAGAAAATATTTAAGAATAAGTTTTCCATCGTTATTTCTTGAAAATAAATTTCTCAACCACGAAACACACGTCTTCTAAATGTTTAAGATAGTCATCTTATTATAAATTAAATTAAAAAATCATTAATTACAATATATTTAGAATAAAATATCTATTATTAACTTACTAAAATATCTCTAATTATTTTATGAAGAATTGTAAATCATGGATAGATAGTCATTATTTCTCTTTTATTTTTGCAACATTTAAAGTGATAAAACAACAAAGAAAATAAACGGAGGAGTAAGTTGATGTTGTAGATTATTATTATTTTTTTAATATAAATTAAACTTGTGTAGCTTAAAAGGAAGGCACATCTTTATATTTCTCAACTTTTTTTTTGTTTGGAATATTTGGCATGTTTTCTCTAATTGCTTTAGTTTTGAGAACTTCTTTTGCATATTTTAATGTTATGCAAGATATTATTTTCTTTCACCATAGATTTATTTTTTTGGATTTTTTTAACAAGATTTTTAAAAAAAACTATTGTTTTTTGTTTTTCTGAATCATTTATTAAGGTGTTACAAATGATAAATAGTAATTTTAGTAATTCAACGTAGTTGGAGTGTGAGTTTTACACTCTAATTTTTGTTTAAAAAAATAAATTATTCTCCTTTTTGTTTGTCTCTTATTTATAGATAGGGGTAGAAATAAATCAGAAAGTCTGACTGAGGTATATGGCATAGTCTACAACAAATCTAAGTTAAACTAGACTTTTTTTATATATAAAGTCAGATCAAGACTATTTTAAAAATCTATTCAGTTAAAAAAATTAAGCTAAAACTACTAAAAAAAAATTTTGTGGAAAAAATTAGAATACATTAGTTATAAATTATTCATACTTATTACTTATTAATTAATTAAAAAATGGTCAATCACATATCAAACCGTTAACAGAGAAACGTGCATTGCTTACTGGTATTTTTTCATCGAGAAATGTGCATTGCTTATTCATTTGCCTTGAATGTTTATATGATCTAATATGCGAGAGAATTTTAGAATGTGAGTGTCAAAAATATCTTGGAGCAGAAACATATTCTGGCAGTTCAAGATTTTATAGAAAAAGTGCAAAATCTGAAATTCAAGATTTAAAAAAAATCGATAAACTCGTAACATATTTAAGTTCCTTTATTTTATTTATTAATAAGTTCCCTTTTTTTTTTTCTTTTCGAATGAACATACTTATGTTCCAATTTTTTTATTTTTTATAATTAAAATATTCATATTTGGGCTTGTCTAGAGTTAGCAGATTGATTTTCAAGAGGGCCAAGCCCACTTCACCCTCATACTTCGGTCCATATATATAACTCCTCTATTTCTTAATTACCCCTTACTTACACAAGAAAACCCTAGCCCCATTTGGATCTTCGAATTTAGGGTTAGCTCATTCACTATTTCTCTCGCATTTCACTCTCTAACCATTCCCCTTCGTTGTTTAATTTTGTTTTTTTGTGTTGAATTTCAGAGATGGCGAAGTCAAAGAATCACACAGCTCACAACCAATCTTACAAGGCACACAAGAACGGCATCAAAAAGCCAAAGAGGCACCGTCACACTTCCACCAAAGGGGTATATATTCATTCTCTGTTTCTCAGTTTTCATTGTTTTAAATAAATTTTAAATCGATTGATATATTTATTGATGTAATTTTGATTAATAGTTTATTATCGTTGTTGATTCTGTAGATGGATCCTAAGTTTCTGAGGAACCAGAGGTATGCAAGGAAGCACAACAAGAAAAATGGTGAAATCGCCACCGAAGAAGAGTAAACTGTCGATCTTTAATGCGGCTTTTAGGATTCTCATATATGTTTTATGTCAAAGTTATCTTTAATTTGATGGGTTTATTTAATTCAGCGAATGTATTACTCTGTTATCATTTTTGCTGGTTTTTGTTATAGACACTAGAATTTTGATTCTGAATGTTTAGTAACTGCTATAGTAATTTTTAACGTTTATGCCAGAATTCAGAACATCAATTCTGTTGTTTTTAATACTGAAATTTAGCTATTTAGCTGTATGCTTAATTTGTTTTTTAAAAATGTCAAGTGTGTGCTTTAGTCCGGTTATTATAATCAATTTAGTCTGTAGCTGAAACATTTGCTACCCGATTCTTTCAAAGCTACAATTTGTAGCTTGTGCATTCCCTCGCCGAAATGCACCCAAACTTGCCGTTGCTGTGAATTTAATGGGTTGCCAACAGCATACATAGCATGCTTGTAGACAGCAGCTGGCACTTTGTTCATGATATCTACCCTGTTTGTTTTAGTTTGGAGAACAATTTATTTGAATCGTGAGGGTCTAGTTTGGATACGAGGATAAACATTATGACTAATAATTTATTTATTATTAGTATTTTTCAGTTCATGCAAATTGGGGTTGTTAATCCTTTAGAGAAAATTAAACCCTGGTGAAAGTCCCCCTTTTGTTTTTTTTATACCATTTTTCTGAGTTGAAACCTTTTTCCTCCTCCCCTTTAATCCCTCAATGTCAACAAACCCTTCTATTCCCGTATGAGTTAGATAGGTTTTTTTGATTAAAAACTCAGGGTTTTAATATGTTATTAAGCATCGCACAAAAGCAGTTGATTTCCTTCTGAAACTTGTTATTGACTTTCATTTTGAAGTCTCATTGGTCTTCAAGGGTATGGGTTGACTCGATCCACTCACTGACCGAAGTTTATGTTTGAATGTTTCCAATTATGGGCCAATCCAACCTCGAATCCAGTTGATCAGATAATGACATCCCAAACCAGCGGAAGGCAAATATAATATTTATTTCAATTTACTTTAAGGAATGAATTTTTTAATTATGAAAGTGGTCTACTTATTGTAATTTTAATGAAATCAAATTCTATTTAGCTATACATTTTTTGGGATATTAAAATATTTTATATTTTATGACACGATGGCCTAACTTGAACCAACCTGATAAACGCAAGGTTGGATTATTTCTCGTTTGACAACCCAAATCAAATTAAATATGATTAGGCCGGGTGATGGATCTAGTCATAAACAACTTAATCTAACCTTATAACACCCATACGAAGTAGAGATACTAGAGAGGGGTAGCGAGAAAGTGTTGCAGAGTCTTACCTCAGATTTTCTCTTTGAAAGTACACATCAGAGAAGAAATCCCATGTATGTACACATTCTTAATAATTTCGCGAGCAAGGTGAACAAGAAGACATGATGAGAATTTAGCCTCATTGAGCAAGACAACTTCTTATACATATTGAACATGGAATACAGTGGAAATAGACAACGTTACGATTAGTAGAAAATATGGATACTGTTGGAGTACCGTCGACCATGGCAAAATGCTAGTAGTTAGTGGGTTGGATAATTATAAAATGGTTTACTTTGGATGCTCTAATAATTGGATATCTTTTTGTCAAAAAAAAATTTGATAACTTTTTTTTTCTTTTCCTATTTCTCTTCTCCATTACTATGTTTTGAAGTGAATTGAGCTATATAAAAGGGATTAGACTCATTTGATGTGAGCGAATCATTGACCACCATTATTGATAAAATTAATAGTTGATATTATCAAATTAATGATTAATATTATAGACATGGTCATGTATGTATATAATAATATTAACTATTGATTCACTCACTTTAGATGAACTTAATTCATTTGAAAAGTCATGTATAAAATATCTGTCTAGTAAAAGAAAAAGTTGACCTCGCATAAAATTCGTATATAAGTCTCAGCAAACTCTACTAGGCACAAATGAAAATATGAAATAAAAAAATACATATATAAACATGTATCATTTTTGTTTATAAATAAAGTCTATTATTATTTTGCCTGAGGCTTTAACACCAACCTAGTAAACAGATCTAAGAATAGACATTAATAAACACAAACGCATCTCCCTGTAACTACAATCCATCACTCAGTATACAATCGCGTCATCTTTGGCATCTACCTAACTGAAGTGAGTGAGAACCACAAGCATACTTCTATTAAAGTGAATAAAAAATTAAAGTGAATAATAAACATTGGAGATCACAAATCACTTTAGTACTGACTGAAAAGGAACAATTGAATATCGCCATAGAAGAACTGAAAATTGAACTGAACAAAGCATTTAAAGCAGCAATGTTTATGTTTTAAATCTTGGCATTGACATTGAAGATCACAATAGCAGTTGTTGAAAACACAAGCAACTAAACATTGAACTGATAAAATTCCAAACGTAATAAACCCATCAAAGTAACTATACTAGTGGAGTAAAATTTGAAACAAAACATATAGCTCTCTCAATACTACAAAAAAAAAAAGGCAATGATAACCCATGTTTGCAAGTCAATCAACACAAGAGTTGGCATAATTAGCCATTGTTTTTAAAAATTTCAAAATTTAGATTATACATAGCTATATTAATATGCTTTTATCGAAAGACCCCGTAATTTTGCTACACTAGAGTAATTGACATAAATTAATTAATCTCGTCACATAACCAAGCATTTTCTTGTAACAAAAAACTTTTTATTCTCAAAAAGGTTGCTATAGAATGAAGAATATTAATTGTAAAATACCCGCAAACAAAAATAAAATAAAATGGATCAGTGAAATGAACCACCAAGGAAATTCACAACGTTATCGATTGAAAAAGAAACTATTAAATGAAATAAATGGGTCTTCAGAGCTTATTCCATGTATCTGGTCAAAGATCAAAATCAGATATATCAAAATTTCAATTACCATTTTTTTTTATATTTCATTTTTAGTATAAGATTAAAATCAGATATATCAAAATTTTAATTACCATTTTTTCTTATATTTCATTTCGGTGTAGTATAAATTTGTATAGAACTTACAAATACCCTGTTTTAAGTATCATATAGAGCTTATAAAGTAAAAAGCAAAAACAACTTTCAAGCATTATAATTTATTCCACAAACCAATTCAAATAGGCTTTTTAAAACTCACCTTAAATATGCCTTAAACTTAAAATTATAGTAGTATAAAAATCTTAACTTAAAATTGTCATCATGATCAAATGTATCTACCATACGTTGCATTTGATTAACATCATAAAACAAAAAAACACCTGCATTTAGAGCTCATAGACTGCAGAAAGATAGGAACGCCAAATGAGAAGTATGAGACTACTATTATGTATTTCAAACTGATCATTGTTAATAATAACACAAGATAAATTGCAACATTTACTAAAACCACTGCCAATTCAAAATGAAAGTCCACTACAAATGTCGGTAAAAAATGCTGTTATTTGAGAAGCCTAATAAAGTGTTGGCAACCTGTTGAACCGTGTCAAGTATTTTCTTGTAACAACAGCAAGTTTTATTATTCAAATAGATGAGATAGGCTTATAGATTATTATTGTAAATATTCCAATGTTGACTAAAAGCATAGCAAAATTATTGAGCCACTGGAATGAAACCCTGTGATTCACCAACTTTTAATTGCTTTAAAAACCACAATTTAACAAAAATATGAAGGGTTCTTAATAGCTTATCATGTACTGCATACAAACTACACCTATAGTGGAAGAAAAGATCGAGCCTAACTTAACAAAAACACCTGTATAAAGCATTTCTATAAACTATTATAAGGATCTTTATAAGGTAGAGATAAAAACGCATATAAACCCATTCGATTAGACTTTTTGAAATATGACTTGTTCAACATTCAAACAGGCTTTCCAAGGTATAACCAAGATCAATAACTTAATAGAAACAAAAAACACCTGGTTGATTAGTAGCTCATCCACTACATGCAATGGATGGGAACGGCAAATAAGAAGCATAATATTATGTAGTTCAAAACTGACTGGGGTTAACATCACAATAATTTATAGACTAAAACAAATGGCAAATCAAAATGAAGGCCAATTACACGTCAAGAATGAAATCTTGCAATGCCCAATAACATTTTAAGAACCTGTTAAAGTGAGCTATGAATGATATTAATAAAAAAATTGCAACATGTCAGAAGGGAGGAGAGGGGTTTGTGGAGAAGGGTACAGGAAAGTAGGGAAAAGGTTTCAACTAAAAAAAGGGGGGGGGGGGGGG
The DNA here is from genome assembly GCA_037974295.1 of Cicer cuneatum. Classification (NCBI taxonomy): domain Eukaryota; kingdom Viridiplantae; phylum Streptophyta; class Magnoliopsida; order Fabales; family Fabaceae; genus Cicer; species Cicer cuneatum. Next base: position 4,918,202 of record JBBPBO010001985.1, read on the forward strand.
GGG
>JBBPBO010001985.1:4918258-4948919 GCA_037974295.1 Cicer cuneatum
GGAATTAGCCTCCTTTCATCAGGGTTTTTTTTCCACTGAAGAATCAAAACCACCAAATTCAAATAACTTTTCTCAATAAATTGACATAACTTGAAGAATTTTGGAGGGTAAATTTTCACCATAATAGTCATAAATTGACAGCCATAAGTTTTTTAGTCCCAACCAAACTCAAAAAACCCTTTGGAATGTTACTGATAAATAATGGAAAAAGATCTATTAACCAAGATCCCTACAGAAACTTGGATAAGCTAATAAACGATTTTTTAATGTTATTTTGGTTAATACTTCCCCTCCCCTACAAACTGAAACAAACAATTACGGCAAATATCGATGTTTCTGTTTCAAAACAACAAAACTGATGTCTACAAGCATGCTAAATTGAATTGATCACAATTACCAGAATAAAACAATAGCTGTCAATTGACATGTAAAAGAAAATTGAAGCACACATTGAAGATTAAGTTAGCACTTAGTGAAAACAAAAGCAACTAAATATTCATATGATAAAAATTCAATAGTGTTCAACAAAAACCAGCAAAAACACTTATAGAGTACTGCATTTTCACTGAATGAAAAATAAAATCCCGAAAATACTACACGAGACAGATTTAAAATAAAACATTAACAGCTTGATTCAAAAAGACAACAGTTTACTCTTCTTCAGTGGCGGCTTCACCATTTTTCTTGTTGTGCTTCCTTGCATACCTCTGGTTCCTCAGAAACTTAGGATCCATCTACAGAATCAACAATAATAAACTATTAACCAAAATTACATCTAAAAATATATCAATCAATTGAAAATTAAAAAAAAAAGGTTGAAAACTCAGAAATACAAAGGAGAATGAAAACATACCCCTTTGGTGGAAGTGTGACGGTGCCTCTTTGGTTTTTTGATGCCGTTCTTGTGTGCCTTGTAAGATTGGTTGTGAGCTGTGTGATTCTTTGACTTCGCCATCTCTGAAATTCAACAAAAAAAAACATAATTTAACAACCAAGGAGAAGATTTATGGAATGAACTACGAGAGAAATTGAGATCGAAACAAACCCTAAATTCGAAGATCCAAACAGGCTAGGGTTTTCTTTGGCAGAGCAAGAAGAGTAGATTAAGAAGTAGAGGAATTATATACATGGACCGTGGGAGTGTGTGGTGGGCTTGGCCCACGTTAATATTTTGAGTTTACTACCTAATACCCCATAGTTGTACCTGCCACCCTCCAAAACACATGAAAAGACAATTTTTCTTTTTTAATCATTTATAATAAGTTTCAAAATTGATAATTTTAGAAGTTTCAAAATTTCAAAATAAGAATTACATTCCAAAAATTTGAAAAGTTTTGAAAGTTTTTAAATTTGAAAAGTTTTCATATTTCAAAAGTTTTGAATTATTCGAAAGTTTCGAAAATTCTAAAATTTTTTGTTTCGGAAGTTTTGAATTGTTTAAAAGTTTCAAAAATTCTAAAAATTTTCATTTCAAAACTTTCGAATATTCTGAAAATTTGTCCTTTCGAATTTTTTTTGAATTTTTTTATTTCAAAAGTTTTTAAATTATAGAATTTTTGTATTTCAAATGTTTGAAATATTCAAGTATCATTTACGTTTTGGTTTCGAAATTTTGAAATGATTTAAAAGTTAAGGTGATTTCTATAAAATGTTCGAAAGAGGGGGGGCGAAAAAATAAGAGGTAAAAAAAATTTAGATTTCTATAAATGGTTAAAATGACAAAATTGTATATTCATATCAATTGTGGGTGGGAGGTTTAAGTGAACGCTGCGTGTCTTGATAAGTCCAAATATGAATAAATGATTAATTATTAATTAATAAGAAAATAAAATATACTAATGACTCTTTTTTCATTACTCAATCTACCAAATATTTTTTGTTATCTCTATTTTTTTATCATAAAAAATATGATAAACCTAACAATATTGATATTTGTCTGTTTATCATACTCATAAAATTAATTTTTTATTTTGTAATCAATTATTTTCCATCAATTATCATATTTGTAATAATTTTAGTCTCAACTTCTAATTTTTACTCAAAAATAGATATTTCTATTCTAAAATATGGTATTTATGTTCTAAGAGGGGTATTTTCTCTTTAAATTTACATTTAGAGTAATAAATCATATTTTTGTGGTTAAAAATTACTATTTTAAAGATACATAAATTTTGGTTTTAAATTGAGAGAATTATTTTTGTGAATGTGATAAAATTAAATAATAGAAAATGCAAATAAACATTTTAAACACTATTATTCTTGTGAAACACCTCAAGCTAAGACTTTAGGTCTCAAAAATTTTTAATTTAAAAAAGACTTTGAAAAATTAAAATTAGTTATGAATATTTATAACATGACATATTAGTTATATATGTTTATATAGATATGACAAATAAACTTATACTCATTGGGTATCAACTAAAAATATCTTAATGTTAATACCCACACGACAACAAATATAAGTACGAGTGTTTATTTATTTTTTAAATTGCAGTTAAGGGTGTTGTAGTATCATACCCAATGTCATCCCTATTCACCAAGCTTGGTATAGGGTACACGATTAAAAGTTGATTTTTTTTATAGGTCATGTGTTATTTGTTATTTAAAAGTATGAGTTTATTATTGTGTGTGTGTTTTTTTTTTAATTATCGTAACATTTGAGTAAAATTTAGATTTAGGCTTTGTAATTTTTTTTTCATTATATTCATGTAATTTGATATTGTCTAGTTTTAACGACTTTGTTCATTTAAAAAGTGATCTGTTATTAAAAATTGAAAACTCACTTTTTTTTTACTAGTTAACTTTATTTTTTAATTTAATTTTTGTTTCTAAATTTTTTTATTTATTAATAAAAAAAAGTAAATGATAAATTTTTAGTTGCTAATTACTGATCCACCTCGTTATAATTTTTGACATGTGTCCATGTCATCCTTTTAGAATCTCATCCTGAAATAAAAAAGGAATAAAAAGAAAGATCTTACCTAGACTGAGATTAGATTTTGCTTATTCTTTAAAGTAATATTTTTAAAAGAGATAATAAAAAATTTGTCCAAATAAAAAATATATAAATTATTAATATGCACATTTATATTTTAGGTGTGTGTAAATTAATAAATTTATAGAAAATTGCTAATTTACACCTATTTTTTATAAGATCTATATAAATATCCCGATATATTTCCAACATAGAAGCATTAATATATATTTTATTCAATCGAATAATAAACACCCATTCTAAAAGGGAAAAAAAGTCAAAAGACAATTATTATAATATGTATTGTCAATTATATTGTAACTTTACTTGTTCGTATCATAATTGTTTTTGCTTCAATGTGAATATTTTTTATACTAATTTTTATAACCTATCTTTGCTGTATTACAGTTTGACTTTTCAATTGCAAGAGTGACAATACATATAGGGTTGATCAATAATCGAAAATCTGAGATTTTAAAAATAAAAAATACTCAATTTTAGAAATTGAATTTTTCGTCTAAACGAAAAATATATAAATACACACACTTTTAACTTTTGGGTATGTATAAATTAGCACTCTCGTATGTATAAAATTATATGTTTCAAATTTAAAATTGTATCAAAACAAATACTAATATAAATGATAACACCATAAAATTTTATATTTTTTAAACAATTCCATACAAAGTCATTAATATTTTTTATGAAATGTCATTCAGCGGTAAGAAATATAAAACTTCTTAACGATGACTGTAAAATGATTTGGACAAAAATAAAACTATACAAATAATGTAGCAAATTGTCTTAAAAATATAGTAATATTTTAAAAGATTTAATACACAAAATACTATAGTAAAATACATAGTAATAATGGACAGATAAAATTATTTGATATTCAAAAATGTATCAATTTTTTTAATAATATACAAAATATATTAATAATTAAAAACATTTAATATTAAGTTGACTTAAGCTTAGTAATAAACGGTGATATAATATTATTTTTATAAAAAAATTATACAATATAGGCACGTGATTAATTAATTTTTATAATTGTAAAAATAAAAACGTGTTTTCTTTCATTCGGACTTACAATATAAATAACAAGAAAGTGGTCATAAATTTACAAGTTATTGTGTCAATTATTTAACACTGCAAATCAAGATGGTTATGTTGTTCAAAAATGTGTTATTAGTTTCTATGCTACTGATAATTTTTGTTGTTTTGCAATTTAAGGATGATAATAATATGTGATTTCTTTCTCCAAGAATAACCATTTATGTTACCAACAACGTCACTAATTACAAATTTGGTGTTCATCGTAAAAATAAACATAATATTGAGTTTCAAACAATACATTTTAACGAAGGTTATACTTTTTGTTTAATGCCGAGTGTCTTTCAACTAGTGTCCTTATATTTTTGTGATTTTTTATGGACGAATAAATTTCACTAGTTTGACATTTATGTTGAATTTCGGGATTTTGGTGATTGTGAAACATGGTGTCATTAGGTAATAAAATATTCATATCCATGTAAGATTGTCGATGATAATATAAATTGTTATCCTTAAAATTCTATTATAGGAAAGAGACAACTTCATCATGCTATGGGGCACTTGTCAATTTTCTAAGTATAAATTTTTTTATTAGAAATATTCGAAATTGTGTCTTCAAAGATAAATATCCAATTAGGTTCTAGTGAAATCCTATTAATATACATTAGATTTAATCAATCATCCATATTTATTAAAAGTAAAAGTGAGAACATTTAAATAAATGCATATGTGATTTCTTTCTCCAAGAATAACCATCTATGTTACCAACAACGTCACTAATTACAAATTTGGTGTTCATCGTAAAAATAAACATAATAATATTGAGTTTCAAACAATACATTTTAACGAAGGTTATACTTTTTGTTTAAGGCCGAGTGTCTTTCAAACTAGTGTCCTTATATTTTTGTGATTTTTTATGGACGAATAAATTTCACTAGTTTGACATTTATGTTGAATTTCGGGATTTTGGTGATTGTGAAACATGGTGTCATTAGACAATAAAATATTCATATCCATGTAAGATTGTCGATGATAATATAAATTGTTATCCTTAAAATTCTATTATAGGAAAGAGACAACTTCATCATGCTATGGGGCACTTGTCAATTTTCTAAGTATAAATTTTTTTATTAGAAATATTGGAAATTGTGTCTTCAAAGATAAGTATCCAATTAGGTTCTAGTGAAATCCTATTAATATACGTTAGATTTAATCAATCATCCATATTTATTAAAAGTAAAAGTGAGAACATTTAAATAAATGCATACAAAATCTCGCTCCAAAACTGTTGAACCTAACAATTTCTTACTATACATTTTCTTACCTTAACTTCAATTAGAAAACAAACTAAAATCGAGTTGAAAATAAACACAGCAAAACTTTAAATTTGATTGTTAAAGTTTTGAGGGTTCATTTAAAGTTAAAATCTCTCTAGATTTTTAGGGTATATTCATAAAACAAGGTCTGAGAGAAAATTTGTGTAGATTTTAAGCATATATTCGTAAAACAAGGTCCACGAGATAGGGCATAACAATGTTAAACTTTTTTTTTTAGTGTATTTTAATTTTATTGTTTCAATCACATAATGTCAAACTGCTAACGCTTACAATATTTTAACAAGAAGAAAAGTTGAAACACGACATCTTCTACTTTGATTCTTGAACCACCGTTGATCTTATTAATGCTTAAATGAGATTTGTTTGAAATTAAAAATATATAATTTTGATCATTTATTTTTTTATTTAATATTTATTTTAGTATTTTATCTTTTTCCTTATTCGTGTTAATCTCTAATTCTTTTATTCCTCTTTACTCTTTATCTTTATACAATATTAATTTTATTCATTAATAAAATAAAAAATTTGTATAATTTTTTTTAAAATAAATTATTATTAAGTAAAAAATAAATAATTAAAATAAAATAAAAAATAAAGGAAAATTGTTAAATAAATAACAAATATTATATTTTATGGAATAAAATAATACAATCGTGGAAGATGAAGTGATGCGACATAAAAGGGGGTGGAGGGCACTGGCAGAAGATGGTTTGGAGCAGATCCAGCAGTTGATGGTGGTGGCTGGATTTTGGGAGTGTGGCAAGGGATTGTATAAGGAATAATCTATATTTTTTATTTTACTTTTTGTTTTTAATTCATTTAAGCCTTTTAAGTATGAAATGCCCTACTTTAAGCAGCCATGATTAAGTATGAAATGTTATAAAGTATAGTGAAATAGAAGGTGTGATGATACAATGTGATTTAGTTTTCTATTTATACAAGGTATAAGGTGTTAAACCAAATCACAAGGATTCATACTGCACCATCCACAACCGTTGATTAAATAAAATCGACGAATAAGATTAAATTTATATTAAAATAATTTGATTGGTTGAAACCAAATCACAAAGATTCATACTGCATCATCCACAACCGTTGATTAAATAAAATCGACGAACAAGATTGAATTTATATTAAAATAATTTGATTGGTTGAAACCAAATCACAATGATTCAAACTGCACCATCCACAACCATTGATTAAATAAAATCAACAGACAATATTGAATTTTTAATAGAATAATTTGATTGGTTGAAATAAAATCACAAGGATTCATATTGCCCAATTCACAGCCGTTGATTAAATAAAATCAACGAACCAGATTGAGCCTCTAGGAAGTCATTGTCTGGGGATGCGACACCTTAAGGAGGTCACGGGTTGGGGATGCGACCCCTTAAGGAGGACCCCTTGAAACGCATTTTACAAGTCGCTCCCCGACCTATATAAGGACTTCCACCCATTCCATTTTATCGCATCTGGTTTCTTTCATCCTTGTTTATCACAACTATTTCTTCATACATTCGAAGTTATATCAACATTTTTTTGTCATGGAATTGTCTACGAATCACAGAGCTGATATTTAATACATTAAAACATTTGTAAGTATTTTATATGTTTACTTTATTTTATATATTTATTTTATTTGTAGTTTATTTCATATATTTACTTTATTTTATTTATAGTTTAATTTATATATTTATTTTATTTTATTTATAGTATACTTTAGATATTTACTTTATTTTATTATATATATATATATTTTTTTTTTTTATTTATAGTTTGTTTTATATATTTTAGAAACCGCTAAATGACAAACTAAAATGTCATGGTCATGTTAACAAAAAACCAAATGAAGCCGTATTACCGTATTTGCAATAGGCCGAATTTAGTGAAGTGATCAGACTCAAAAACTACAAAACAGATGTCGGTCTGATTACTACTAGGGTTGAGAGATGGAGACCAGAAACTCATACGTTTCATCTCCCAATAGGTGAGTGCACAATAACTTTAGAAGATGTACATTATATTTTAGGATTAAATGTTTTTGGTTTTCCTATTAGCGGTTTGAATTTTGTAAATGTTAGAGAAGTTTGTCAAGCTTACTTAGGAGTTAGCCCACTTGAGGGAGCAACAAAAGACAATTTTATTAAATTAAAATGGCTTAAGGATACTTTTGACGATGTTGGTGAAGATGAATCTATAGAAGAAAAACAAGCATCATGTCGGGCATACATCCTATGTATGATTGGAGGGTTGTTGATGCCGGACAAATCAAATAATCATGTACATTTAAAATATCTTTCACTATTAAGGGATTTAAATAAAGCATCCCAATATAGTTGATGTTCAGTAGTTTTAGCAACACTTTATAGAGAATTGTGTCTTGCTACGAAACTCGACATAATGTCTATAGGAGAGGATGTGTGTTGTTGTTGCAAAATTGAGCATGATATCATTTGTCTTGTGTCGCTCCAGAATCACCCAATGCATGAATATTTCCACTTGCACAAATGTAACTAGTGCAAATAAATTATATATATTTTTTTCTTTTTTTAAAACTAAGTACTTACCATATTACTAATTTTATACAATTTTTTTTCTTCATATATTTGAAAGATTTAACTATGGTGGTCTAAATTTCAGTAAAGTTCCTCATAATGACATCGAAGGATACCGAAAAACAATTGATCACATGATGGTTGAGGAAGTAATATATTCATTCACATTTATTTACAATTTTTAATTATATTTACTTTAGCTAAATTTTTACCTATCAGTTTCATTGGAGACCGTACATCAAGTTCCAACACGAAGTTTCCGAAGAAGAGATGGAGACATGGACTGCATATACCTATCTGCATTGCTTTCACATTCTTGAAAAACATCATACAGATAGAGTCGCACTTCAGTTCGGTTTCTATCAACAAATACCATAACCACCCGAGGACATGAAAATCTACCATGACATCGACATGAGGCGCGTGGCGTTTATGATAATTGGAATTGGATTTGGAAAGAAGAGATTAAACATTGGAACAAGCGTGAGAATTACGTGTTGCAAAGTAATATCATAAAAGACGTTTTATGTCAACTTAATATATCTGTCGAACAATATTTGCGTGATCCCCGTTTGCAATCGTCGTCATATTCTCACATGCAGTCGACCTCCCAATCAACTCCCACAGAAGTTCCATATTATGGTCCATCACCACCACCACATGTACATGGATATACATAAATGCCGACTCAGTATTACGTTCCGTCGATGTGAGAAATACCAACCCCCGCTCATCCGATAGAAAGTGAGATTTTCTATAATTTATTTGAAACTCAATGCACAACTCCTGAGTCGGCTTATGCTGTTTTTGATTCCATGTATAACATACAAACTCAAAATTATATGGGGTTAGGTGGTAGTGGTTCTATTCCACCTACAAATTACAACGAAGATAACGATCAAGTTGAGGATGAATCAGAATAACTTCAACTCGTTCAAAGAGCTAGACGAGTTCAATGATATCCTAAATGTGGAACTGGAGGTCATTTAAGTAGAGATCGTTAATATAAATTTGATATATTTTTTTCTTCAAATTTGATGTATTTTTTTCCTTTTATTTAATGTATTTTTTTTAATGTTATTAATATAACTTACTTTTTTTTATTTATAATTATTTTTATTATTATTATTTAATGTATTTAATTATTAATTAGTTTTTATTAATTTTTATTTAATGTATTTTTATTAATTTTTAAATTATTTTATTCAATTTAATGTATTTTTTTAATATTATTTTATTTTTAAATAGTTTAATTAATTTTAATTTAATGTATTTAATTATTAATTACTTTTTATTAGTTTTTAAATTATTTTCTTCAATTTAATGTCTTTTATTTTATTAATACTATTTTGTTGTTTTTAAATAGTTTAATTATTTTTAATTTATTAAATAAACAATTTTCCAATTAGTGATACGAGCAGGGGAAAAAATAGACAAGTACATGGTAGCATCTTGGGATTCCCTTAGCTTCTATTCAAGGGCAAAAGTATATTCTTCCTAAGTCGCACTTTGGGGTTGCGACCTAAAGAAGGGTTCAAAAAATGAGTTATTTTGGATTATTTTTTATGAGTGGAGCATTTTGGTTAATAAAAAAAAATGAATATTCAAATAAAAAATTTTAATATTTTATTTCGACAAAAAATAAAAATAAAAATACATTTGATTGTTAACCCACCTTCTAACTTTTGGGTATGTATAAATTAACACTCTCGTATATATAAAATTATATGTTTTAAGCTTAAAATTATATCAAAACAAATACTAATATAAATGATAACATCATTAAATTATATATTTTTTAATCAACTCTATACAAATCACTAATAATTTCAATGAAGTGTCACTTCAACGGTAAGAAATATAAATCTTCTCAACGATAGTCGAAAAATAACTTTAACAAAAATAAAACTATGCAAATGCAGTAAATTGCCTTAAAAATTTAGTAATATTTTAAAAGATTTAATACTCAAAAATACTATAGTAAAATACATAGTAATAATGGACAGATAAAATTATTTAGGCTGAATAGCACCTGTGGTCCCTTAACTTAATTTCAGGTAACGTTTTAGTCCTTTATCTTTTTCTTTTTTTTTTTCCGATTTGGTCCTTTATTTTAATTTTAAGTGACAATTTAATCCTTTATGTTTTAAAATGTTAACAATATTATCTTTTTTTTACAAAAATTCAAAAAATTCATCAAAAGTTTTCATCCAAAACCCATAAAATTAATTATATTCTTTAATATAATACAAATTTTATCAAATTCGTAACTCAAATATTCAAATAAATTCATATTTTTATTCTTTATTAGATGGAATTTTAAAAATAAAATAAAATTGAATATTTGAGTTACGAATTTGATAAAATTTGTATTATATTAAAGAATGTAATTAATTTTATGGGTTTTGGTTGAAAATTTTGATGAATTTTTTGAATTTTTGTAAAAAAAAGGATAATATTGTTAACATTTTAAAACATAAAGGATTAAATTGTCACTTAAAATTAAAATAAATGACCAAATCGAAAAAAAAAAAATAAAGAACTAAAACGTTACCTGAAATTAAGTTAAAGGATCATGATGCTATTTAGCCAATTATTTAATATTAAAAATGTATCAATTTTTTTAATAATATGCAAAATATATTAATAATTAAAAACAATTAATATTAAGTTGACTTATTCATAGTAATAAATAGTGATATAATATTACTTTTATAAAAAATGATACAATATGGCCGCGTGATTAATTAATTTTTAGAATTGTGGAAATCAAAAATTGTTCCCTTTCATTCAGACTAACAATATAAATAACGAGAAAATGGTTATAGATTTACAATTCACTGTGTCAATTATTTAACAGTGCAAAACAAGACGGTTATATTCTTCAAAAATGTGTTATTATTTCTTATGCTACTAATATTTTTTGTTGCTTTGCAATTTAAGGATGGTAATAGTTTTTCATTTCGTAATCCAAGACTAACGTCTTCATTACCAACAACATGACTAATATCCAACTCGGTGTTCATTGTAAAGATAAACATAATGATATTGGATTTAAAATAATACATTTTGGTGAAAGTTATATCTTTAGTTTCAGGCCGAGTGTCTTTCAACTATCGTCCTTATATTTTTGTGGTTTTTCATGGACGAATGAATTTCACTGGTTTGACATTTATGTTCAAGATCGGGATTTTGGTGATTGTGAAAAAGAGTGTCGTTGGACAATAAACGAATCAGGTCCGTGTAAGGTTAGTGATGATAATATACAATGTTATCCTTGGAATTCTGATGTAAGAAAGAGACAACTTGATTATGCTCTTAATGTATAACGTGGTCAATGTATTGTCCTTTAAAATTTATGTAGATTGAATAATAAAAATATTATAAATAAAATATTATGATTTTCCTTTCGGTGGAGGGCAGTGGCAGAAGATGGTTTAGAGCAGATCCAACAGTTGATGGCGGTGGCTGGATTTTGGGAGTGTGGCAACGGATTGTGTAAGGAATAATGTGTAATTTTTTATTTTATTTTATTTTTTTGTTTTTAATTCATCTAAGCCTTTGATTATTTTTAAAATATATTTGATAATGCATAAAAATATTCACTAGTGAGACATTTATTTGATGGTTCATTATATGTTTCAAGTTTAAAAACTGTATCAAAACAAATACTAATATAAATGATAATATTATAAAATTATACATTTTTTAAAAATCACGAATAATTTCTATGAAGTGTCATTTCAATAGTAAAAAATATAAATCTTCTAAATGATAATCGTAAAATGATTTTGACAAAAATAATATTTTAAAAAATTTAATACACAAAATACAATAGTAAAATACATGGTAATAATGAACAGATAAAATTATTTGATATTAAAAAATGTATCACTTTTTTTAATAATACGCAAAATATATTATTAAAAACATTTAATATTAGGTTGACTTTTGCATAGTAATATAATATGGCCACATGATTAATTAATTTTTATACTTGTAGAAACAAAAAAGTGTTCCCTTTCATTTGGACTAACAATATAAATAACAGGAACGTGGTCATAGATTTACAAGTTATTGTATTAATTATTCAACATTGCAAAGCAAGATGGTTATACTCTCCAAAAATACGGTATTAGTTTCTATGCTTCTAATAATTTTCGTTGCTTTGCAATTTAAGGACGGTAATACTTTTTTGCATCTTCCTCCCAGAGTAACCGTCTACGTTACCAACAACATGACTAACCAACTCGGTGTTCATTGTAAAGATAAACATCATGATATTGGGTTTAAAACAATACATTTTGGTGAAAGTTATACCTTTAATTTTTGGCCGGAAACCTTTCAACCATCGTCCTTATATTTTTGTGGCTTTTCATGGACGAATGAATTTCACTGGTTTGACATTTATGTTCAAAAACGGGATCGTGATGATTGTGAAACAGAGTGTCATTGGGCAATAAAAGAATCAGGTCCGTGTAAGATTATTGGTCCTAATATAAATTGTTATCCTTGGAATTCTGATACAAGAAATAGACAACTTAGTCATGCATTTAATGTATAACGTAGTCAATATATTATCCTTTGAAATTTATATGAATTGAATAATAAAAATAATGAAATAAAATATTATAAATTTTGCAATAGTTTAATATCGGGTATTAATGATTGTGAATTGTGAGTATGATTTTTCTTTCTATCTCAATTTTTTTTTTCACGTTTTATTCAATGTAAAATTTCTTTTCGATGCACTATAATGTTTCTTATGCAAAAATTATCTTGTTTAAAAGTTAATATTTTCTTATATTTCACGGACACATGAATTACCATTTTATCTCACTTCACTTTTTCTTTTGATTCTAATCCTACTTTTTTTAGTCGTGCTAGTTCTGTCTCCTTGCTATTTCATTGAATGCCTCAATTGATTGGCAGCTTTGAGTGTTGTCGGGGAGCACACTAACCCTATTTTTTTTAAAAAGCACAATATATAATATGCTCAATTTATTTAAGGGAAATGATAAGAGGCACTTGTCAATTTTTTAAGTATATTTTTTTTATTAAAAATATTGAAAATTGTATCTTCTAAGGTATGTATACAATTAGGTTCTAGTGAAATTTTATTAATATACCATTAGATTTAATTAACTATCCATATTTATTTATTAAGTAAAAAAAAGTCAAGTATTAAAAATCTCGATCCAAAACTGTTGAACACAATATCAATTTCTTACTATACATCTTCGTCAATCTTAACTTCAATTAGAAAATATACTAAAATTGAGTTGAAATTTGTGAAGATTGTTAAAGTTTTGAGGGTTTATTGAAAGTTAAAATTTGTGTAGATTTTTAAGGTATATTTGTAAAACAAGGTCCGAGAGATAGGGCATAACAAAGTTTGACTTCTTTTTTTATTTTTATTTGTTTTAGTGTATTTTAATTTTATTGTTTCAACAAAATAATGTCAAATAGTTAACACTTATAATATTTACCAAAAGAAAAAATTGAAACATGACATCTTCTACTTTGATTCTTGAACCACCGTTGATATAATCTTACTAATGCTTAAAATGAAATTTGTTTGAAAACAAAAATATATAATTTTGATCATTCATTTTTTATTTAATATTTATTTTGATATTTTATCTTTTTCCTTATTCGTGCTAATCTCTAATTTTTTATTCCTTTTTACTATTTATCTTTATACAATATTAATTAAATTTATTCATTAATAAAATGATAAATTTGTATAATTTTTTTTAAAATAAGTTGTTATTAAGTAAAAAATAAATAATTAAAATAAAATAAAACAACTAAAGTAAATTAAAAAAATAAAGTTAAAAATGTTAAATAAAAAATAAATAACAAAAATTATATTTTATGGAATAAAATATTACAATCGTGGAAGATGAAGTGATACAACATAAAAGGGGTGGAGGGCAGTGGCAAAAGATGGTTTGGAGCAGATCCAACTGTTGATTGCGGTGGCTGGATTTTGGGAGTGTGGCAAGGGATTGTATAAAGAATAATTTGTATTTTTTATTTTATTTTTTGTTTTTAATTTATCTAAGCCTTTGATTATTTTTAAAATATGTTTGATTGTGTATAAAAATATTCACTAGTGAGACATTTATTTGATGGTTCGTTCTAGAAGCCATCCTCATAAAGTAACGATTTATTAGAAAAATACTTTTGATAAATAAAAGAATAAAATTATAAGAAAAAAATAAAATAATCAATGTAGTCAAAAGTTGAAGTCAAATCTAATCAAAATTAGATATTGCATTATGATACAATATTTTATTTCGACAAAAAATAAAATAAAAATACATTTACAAAACTTGCAGTTAAAAAGTATAAATTCTAGTATTTTAATAAGATAATATTAATATTTATTTATTAATTTTTATTACATTTCAAAAATAAAAAAATAATATAGAATTTGGTGTCTAATATACAAATTCTATTTTTTAGGCGTGTGTAAAATAACAAACTCTTATAAAACTTTAAAATTGCTAATTCATACACATAATTCAAACTCTTATAAAATTTTAAAATTGCTAACTCATACACATAATTTTTACCATCAATTCATAAAATAAGTGACATTATAAAATTATATATTTTTGAAAAATCACTAATAATTTCTTTCTATGAAGTGTCATTTCAGCATTAAAAAATATAAATCTTCTAAGTGATTCCAACATAAAACGGGTGAAGGGCACTGACAGAAGATGGTTTGGAGTAGATCCAGCAGTTGATGACGATGGCTGGATTTTGGGAGTGTGGCAAGAGATTGTGTAAGGAATAATTTGTATTTTTTATTTTATTTTTTGTTTTTAATTTATCTAAGCCTTTGATTATTTTTAAAATATGTTTGATGGTGTATAAAAATATTCACTGGTGAGACATTTATTTGATGGTTCATTCTAGAAGCCATCCTCAGAGTAACGATTTATCAGAAAAATATTTTTTATAAATAAATTTGAAGTCAAATCAAATCAAAATTAGTTATTGCATTTTGATACAATATTTTATTTCGACAAAAAATAAAATAAAAATACATTTACAAAACTTGAAGTTAAAAAGTATGAAATTGAGTATTTTAATAAGATAATATTAATATTTATTTATTAATTTTTATTACTAAGTTGACATTTCAAAAATAAAAAAATAATATAGAATTTGGTGTCTATATACCAATTCTATTTTTTAGGTGTGTGTAAAATCACAAACTCTTATAAAATTATAAAATTGCTAATTCATACACATAATTTTTACCATCAATTCTAAACCATAAACCAAAAAAAGAAAAGAAAAAGAAATACAACTATAATATGTATAGTCAATTATATTGCAACTTTACTTATTCATATCCTAATTGTTTTTTGCTTTGTTGGTGTTTTGTTCAAGAGGGAAAAAATTGAAAATTTTCGATTCTTTGTTTGTTTTTTTATAAAAGTTTTGATAACTTATCGAGTTGATCAATAATAAAAAAATTTAAAATAAAAGAAATACTTAATTACAATAATACCTATCACTTTAAATTGTTTTACGAAATATTTTTTGTCCAAACAAAAAATGTATAGATTGTTAACATACTTTCTAACTTTTGGATAGGTATAAATTAACACTCTCGTATGTAAAATTATATGTTTTAAGTTTAAAAACTTTATCAAAGTAGTAAAAAATATAAATTTTCTAACTGATAATCGTAAAATGATTTTGACAAAAATAAAAATATACAAATGTAATAAATTGCCTTAAAAATTTAATAATATTTTAAAAAATTCAATACACAAAATACAATAGTAAAATACATAGTAATAATGGACAGATAAAATTATTTGATATTAAAAAATATATCAATTTTTTTAATAACACGCAAAATATTGATAATTAAAAATATTTAATATTAGGTTGACTTATGCATAGTAATAAATAGTGAAATAATGTTATTTTTATAAAAATGATATAATATGGCCACATGATTAATTAATTTTTATAATTGTGGAAACAAAAAAGTGTTCCCTTTCATTCGGACTAACAATATAAATAACCAGAAAGTGGTCGTAGATTTACAAATCATTGTGTTAATTATTCAACATTGCAAAGCAAGATGGTTATACTCTCCAAAAATATGGTATTAGTTTCTATGCTACTAATAATTTTTGTTGCTTTGCAATTTAAGGACGGTAATAGTCAGTCGTTTCTTCCTCCCAGAGTAACTATCTATGTTACCAACAACATGACTAACCAACTTGGTGTTCATTATAAAGATAAAAATAATGATATTGGGTTTAAAACAATACATTTTGGTGAAAGTTATACTTTTAGTTTTAGGCCGAATACCTTTCGACTAGTGTCTTTATATTTTTGTGGTTTTTCATGGACGAATGAATTTCACTGATTTGACATTTATGTTCAAAAACGAGATCAAGATGATTGTGATAAAGAGTGTCATTGGGCAATAAAAGAATCGGGTCCGTGTAAGGTTGTTGGTTATAATATAAATTGTTTTCCTTGGAATTCTGCTACAAGAAAGAGACAACTTGATCATGCATTTAATGTATAAGTGGTCAATATATTATCCTTTGAAATTTATATAGATTAAATAATAAAAATAATGAAATAAAATATTATAAATTTTGCTATAATTGAATATCAGGTATTAACGATTGTGAATTGTGAGTATGATTTTTCTTTCTATCTCTATTTTTTTTTACATTTTATTCAATGTAAAATTCCTTTTCGATGCACTCTTATGTTTCTTATGCAAAAATTATCTTGTTTAAAAGTTAATATTTTTTTTATATTTCACCGACACATGAATTACCATTTTATCTCACTTCACCTTTTCTTTTGATTCTGATCCTACTTTTTTTAGTCGTGCTATTTCATTGCATGCCTCAATTGATTGGCAGCTTTGAGTATTGTCGGGGAGCACACTAACCCTATTTTTTTTAAAAAGCACAATATACAATATGCTCGATTTATTTAAGGGAAATGCTAAGAGGCACTTGTCAATTTTTTAAGTATAATTTTTTTTTATCAAAAATATTGAAAATTGTGTCTTCTAAAGTATGTATACAATTAGGTTTCGGTGAAATTTTATTAATATACCATTAGATTTAATTAACTATCCATATTTATTAAAAGTAAAAGTAAAAAAAGTCAAGTATTACAAATCTTGGTCCAAAACTTTTGAACCCAATATAAATTTCTTACTATACATCTTCTTCAATCTTAACTTCAATTAGAAAATATACTAAAATTGAGTTGAAATTTGTGAAGATTGTTAAATTTTGAGGGTTTATTGAAAGTTAAAATTTGTGTAGATTTTTAAGGTATATATGTAAAACAAGGTCCGAGAGATAGGGCATAACAGGGTTTGACTTCTTTTTTTATTTTTATTTTTATTTTTTTAGTGTATTTTAATTTTATTGTTTCAACAAAATAATATCAAACAGTTAACGCTTATAACATTTAACAAAAGAAAAAATTGAAACATGACATCTTCTACTTTGATTCTTGAACCACCATTGATATAATCTTACTAATGCCTAAATTGAAATTTGTTTGAAAACAAAAATATATAATTTTGATCATTCATTTTTTATTTAATATTTATTTTGATATTTTATCTTTTTCCTTATTCTTGTTAATCTCTAATTCTTTTATTCCTTTTTACTCTTTATCTTTATACAATATTAATTTTATTCATTAATAAAATGATAAATTTGTATAATTTTTTTTTAAATAAATTATTATTAAGTAAAAAATAAATAATTAAAATAAAATAAAACTACTAAGGTAAATTAAAAAAATAAAGTTAAAAATGTTAAATAAAAAATGAATAACAAAAATTATATTTTATGGAATAAAATAATACAATCGTGAAAGATGAAGTGATGCAACATAAAAGGGGTGGAGGGCAGTGGCAGAAGATGGTTTGGAGCAAATCCAGCAGTTGATGGAGGTGGCTGAATTTTGGGAGTGTGGCAAGGGATTGTGTAAGGAATAATTTGTATTATTTATTTTATTTTTTGTTTTTAATTTATCTAAGCCTTTGATTATTTTTAAAATATGTTTGATGGTGTATAAAAATATTCACTAGTGAGACATTTATTTGATGGTTCATTCTAGAAGCCATCCTCATAAAGTAACAATTTATTAGAAAAATACTTTTCATAAATAGAAGAATAATATTATAGGAAAAAATAAAACAATCAATGTAGTCAAAAGTTGAAGTCAAATATAATCAAAATTAGTTATTGCATTCTGATACAATATTTTATTTCGACAAAAAATAAAATAAAAATACATTTACAAAACTTGCAGTTAAAAAGTATGAATTAGAGTATTTTAATAAGATAATATTAATATATTTATTAATTTTTATTACTAAGTCGACATTTTAAAAATAAAAAAATAATATAGAATTTGGTGTCTATATACCAATTCTATTTTTTTGGTGTGTGTAAAATAACAAACTCTTATAAAATTATAAAATTGCTAATTCATACACATTATTTTTACCATCAATTCTAAACCATAAACCAAAAAAAAAGAAAAAAAAGAAATACAACTATAATATGTATAGTCAATTATATTGCAACTTTACTTATTCATATCCTAATTGTTTTTTGCTTTGTTGGTGTTTTGTTAGAGGGAAAAAATTGAAAATTTTCGATTCTTTGTTTGTTTTTTATAAAAGTTTTTATAACTTATAGAGTTGATCAATAATAAAAAAAATTAAAATAAAAAAAATATTTAATTACAATAATACCTATCACTTTAAATTGTTTTAAGAAATATTTTTTGTCCAAACGAAAAATATATAGATTGTTAACATACCTTCTAACTTTTGGATAGGTACAAATTAACACTCTCGAATGTAAAATTATATATTTTAAGTTTAAAAACTGTATCAAAACAAATATTAATATAAATTATAACATTATAAAATTATATATTTTTTAAAAATCACTAATAATTTCTTTCTATGAAGTGTCATTTCAGCATTAAAAGATATAAATTTTCTAATTGATAATCGTAAAATGATTATGACAAAAATAAAAATATACAAATGTAGTAAATTGCCTTAAAAGTTTAATAATATTTTAAAAAGTTTAATACACAAAATACGATAGTAAAATACATAGTAATAATGGACAGATAAAATTATTTGATATTAAAAATGTATCAATTTATTTTAATAACACCCAAAATATTAATAATTAAAAACATTTAATATTAGGTTGACTTTCGCATAGTAATAAATAGTGAAGTAATGTTATTTTTATAAAAAAGGATATAATATGGCCACATGATTAATTAATTTTTATAATTGTAGAAAGGGTTCCCTTTCATTTAATAATTAAAAACACTTTTTAATAACACCCAAAATATTAATAATTAAAAACATTTAATATTAGGTTGACTTAATAATAAATAGTGAAGTAATGTTATTTTTATAAAAAAGGATATAATATGGCCACATGATTAATTAATTTTTATAATTGTAGAAACAAAAAGTGTTCCCTTTCATTTAATAATTAAAAACACTTTTTAATAACACCCAAAATATAAATAATTAAAAACATTTAATATTAGGTTGACTTTCACATAGTAATAAATAGTGAAGTAATGTTATTTTTATAAAAAAGGATATAGTATGGCTACATGATTAATTAATTTTTATAATTGTAGAAACAAAAAAGTGTTCCCTTTCATTTGGACTAACAGTATAAATAATGTGGTCATAGATTTACAAGTCATTGTGTTAATTATTCAACATTGCAAAGCAAGATGGTTATACTCTCTAAAAATATGGTATTAGTTTCTATGCTACTAATAATTTTTGTTGCTTTGCAATTTAAGGACGGTAATAGTCAGTTGTTTCATCCTCCGAGAATAACCGTCTACGTTACCAATAACATGACTAACCAACTTGGTGTTCATTGTAAAGATAAAAATAATGATATTGGGTTTAAAACAATACATTTTGGTGAAAGTTATACTTTTAGTTTTAGGCCGAATACCTTTCGACTAGTGTCCTTATATTTTTGTGGTTTTTCATGGACGAATGGATTTCACTGGTTTGACATTTATGTTCAAAAACGGGATCATGATGATTGTCAAAAAGAGTGTCGTTGGGCAATAAGAGAATCAGGTCCGTGTAAGGTTACTGATAATCATTTATATTGTTATCGTTGGAATTCTGTTACAAGAAAGAGACAACTTGATCATGCATTTAATGTGTAACGTGGTCAATATATTATCTTAAAATTTATATAGATTGAATAATAAAAATAATGAAATAAAATATTATAAATTTTGCAATAGTTGTTGTGAATTGTGAGTATGATTTTCCTTTCTATCTCAATTTTTTTTCACGTTTTATTTGTTTTCGATGCACTCTAATGTTTCTTATGCAAAAATTATCTTGTTTAAAAGTTAATATTTTCTTATATTTCACGGACACATAAATTACCATTTTGTCTCACTTCACTTTTTCTTTTGTTTCTAACCCTACCTTTTTTAGTCCTGCTAGTTGTGTCTCCTTGCTATTTGATTGCATGCCTCAATTGATTGGCAACTTTGAGTATTGTGGGGGGAGCACACTAACCCTATTTTTTTTTTTAAAAAGCATAATATATAATATGCTCAATTTATTTAAGGGAAATGCTAGGGCCACTTGTCAACTTTTTAAGTATAAATATTTTTAGTAAAAATATTAGAAATTGTGTCGGTAAGTATCGAGTTATGTTATACTGAAACTCTATTAATATACCGTTAGATTTAATCAACCATCTATATTTATTAAAAATAAAAGTGAGAAAAGTTAAGTATATGTATACAAAATCTTGCTCCAAAATTGTTGAACCCACAAATTCTTACTATATATTGTCTTCAACCTTAACTTCAATTAGAAAACAAATTAAAATTGAGGTGAAAATAAACACAGCGAAACATTTAAATTTGATTGTTAAAGTTTTGAAGTTTTATTGAAAGTTAAAATATGCGTAGATTTTTAGGGTATATTTGTAAAACAAGGTCCGAGAGAGGGCATAATAGTGTTTAACTTTTTTTTTTAGTGTATTTTAATTTTATTGTTTCAATCAAATAATGTCAAATAGTCAACCCTTACTAATGCCTAAAATGGGATTTTTTTTAAAACAAAAATATATAATTTTTATCATTTAGGTTTTATTTAATATTTATCTTGGTATTTTATCTTTTTCATTATTCGTTTTAATCTTTAACTTTTTTATTCCTTTTTGCTCTTTATCTTTTGCACAATATTAGTTTTAGTCTTCAATAAAATGAAAAACTTGTATAGTTTTTTTAAAAATAAATTTAAATAAAAGATAAATAATTAAAATAAAATAAATTAAAAATAACCAAAATAAATAAAAGAAAAAATTTGAATAAAAAATAAATAATCAAAATTATATTTTATCGAATAAAATAATATAATTGTGGAAAACAAAGTGATGCAACATGGAGAGGAGTGCAGGGTAGGAATTGTTGGAACCAAGTTGATTATAAATAATCAGGATTTTGATGTGTACAAAAGCACCAGATGGAATCTTATTTTGAACTTAAATTACTACAGTAGAAACCACTAGAAGATGAATGTACCAGAAGATACATTCTGAATTTACCAGAGGATACATCCTGGAATTACCAGAGGATGCATCCTGGAAATACAAGAGGATACATTCTGAATTTACCAGATGATACATCCTGGAATTACCAGAGGATACATCCTGGAATTACCAGAGGATGCATCCTAGAAATACCAGAGGATACATCCTGAAATTATCAGAGGATAATAAACTGACCAGAGGATACATCGTGAAATTATCATAGGGTAATAACAGACCAGAGGATACACCTCCAGAAAGTACAGAGGATGCATTCTGGAATTATCAGAGGATAAACCATAATGTCAAAAACATTATCAGAGGATAACTTTGGAGGCCCATATCAAAAAGAAACAATATCAGAAGAACATCTGGAAAATACCAGAGGGAAGCCTGCCATAAGAACAATTGCTCCATATAAGAAGGATTCAAATATCAAATTTAATCAAGAGGTTATTCTCATCAGAACATAGCCTGGCAGTGTAATTTCAACACAGTCCAGACTTGATCCAGAATTGATCAGAGAATATTTTTAATGGCTCAGATTAGAGGAAAGCAATATCAGATGAAAACCTGGACCATACCAGTATGAAGCTTGCCATGAGGAGAGTTATTCCAGCTCAGAAGAAATCAAATGTAAGAAGTATTACAAAAGATAATCTGACCAGAACATAGCATGACAGTAAAAAGGTAAACAGCCCAGACTTCATCCATACCTCATCAGAGGATATGTTTATGGGTCCAGAACAAGAGAATCGATTCAGACCTGACCCAGACCAGATGAAATCATGATTCACGGTATGAAATTAAATCCAGACCAAGTCCAGATGTGATCTAGTGCAGACAATCCAACAATCCAGATTTAATCAAAAGGATCAATGGTGGAGATTTAATCTTATTTGATCAGAATATCAAATGAACTTATTACAGAAGTATGTTGAAGTCACATGGGAGTTCTTAAGCTGTTGGCAGACAGATTCATAGGCTAATGGAAGAACAGAATGGCCACTAAGCTAAACAAATCTGAAGCATGGTTAAGTCTGAATGGAAGACAGACTGGCCAGATCTGAAGCATGGATCCAATCTGAGTGGAGACTGAAGTAGCAAAATTGATTTACAAGGAAGGGGGTTTGAATTGTAAATCTCCCTTTTTAAAATTTCCTGAAAAACTTCATTTTTAAACTCAAGAAAGTTCTTGGTTAAGGAAGCAGAAAAACGGAGAACGTTCTTGGTTTTATCAGAAAACGGAGAACGTTCAGATTAGTGTGTAAAACAAAAAAATAGTTTTGTATTTTAATCTTTGAAAAACAATCAAACTTAATAAAGAGATTAATGATAAGAAATACCACACACAGATGTATCCTGGTTCACCCAACTTGGGCTACGTCCAGTCCTCACAATTGTGAGATTTTCCACTAAGTGTTTAAAACAAGAACCTTCTTGGTTTTACAGCACCTAGCCTAGATCAACCTTGATCTTTGTTTACAGAACTTAATCTAATTCCACCCAGAAAAAGATTAATCAAATCACCTATCAACCTTGATAGGATTTCTTACAATCTACCCCAAACTATACTTAACTCTTATAGTTTGAGTTTTACAATAATGATGAGATTGTTTTGTTAGAATCTGAGATGTCTCAACTCTGGTTTGAGATTTGATTCTTTACAAAGAAATCAATATAATGTATCAGAGTAAAACAAATTTAATCAAACTGATTCTTGTATGTGATTGGAGAATTTCAAGTATGTAGATGTGAATGATTTTGAGAGACTTGTTAGCACTTGAACTTCTACATTTTCCTTGAGTTGTGGCGTTCCTTTTATAGGCTTGAGAGCATTAAATGGAGGTCAATAGAGCCGTTGGTAGTGCCCTTGTCAGGCTTGAGCAGAGACATTATTTCTGAATAAAAATAATCCAACTTTTGACTATTTTTATTTTCTGTTCAGACCGAGCTGTGTGTTGCATTTTGAATCAAATTTTCTTGAGTAATTAATGATCCTTTTAATGCTTCTGATAAGTGATAATATTGTTGGCTTAAACTGAAGCTTTGGATCATTTAAAACAGATTGAAAATTATCACATAATGTTGTTGCAGAAAACTATAGTGTAGTTGCTGGAGATTGATGATCAATCTGGAGCTTTAGCTTTTGGATATCCTAGAGATTGATAATCAATATGGACTGATTTCTGAACATACTGGAAGCTGTCTTGATGCATTGTACATTGTCAAGATTGTTTATCAGTCTTGACAGCAGAACTGGAGAATGTTAAGTTTCTGCTTAAGCAGCTTGATTCATGACCTTTTTTCTTTGTGATTCAAATGGTTTCTTTTGATTGTAATTGATCACATCTGTTCTTTTTCATGTACTCTTAATACTTATGTAACTTCCAGAGACAATAACTTCAATTAAATGATGGAGAAAGTTTGGTTTTTATGCTGTCACAGCCTGGCGAACATTCTCCATTTTCCAGAATGTGTGAAGAATGTTCTATGCCTTTGTTTATGATGTTTTCTTTGATTCTTTTGAAACCTATCTTTAAATTAACACACTCAAAAGCACAGGTTAAATTAATAATACATTTAGAATCATAATTAACAATCTTTAATTAACCTTTGTTTATTTTCATCAAAACTTTTAAAAATGAGAGTTTGTCTTAACAGAGACAAGATGATCAAGTTACTTTTCCAGCAAGGTACAGATCGAAGTAATGCTTGGAACAAGACTCAAATTCAAGTCTATAAAAGGAGACTCAAGGCTGAATACTCAGTATTGAAAATCAATAGAGTCATACACTTCCATAGCAAACACTCAAATTTTCATAGAAGTTAATTGAGAGTTCTAGCTTTACGGAAGCAATAACTCGAGTTGTTTTCTTTCCCTTGTAGTATATCTAAGTTGTTGAAGTAGAGTCTATAATCTGAGGGTGTCAGAAGGTATAGCAGATTACTTAGCATTTAGATACAAGGCAGTGTAATTCCTTCTACAATCTGGAGTTGTCAGATTGGTAGGAGAAGACTTGACTTAGAAGTCAAGGTGTTGCATTCCTCAAAAGTCTAGGATTGTTAGACTGTTTGAGGAGTCTGACTCGGAGGGTCAGTATTGTTGTAATTCAAAGTATTTGAATTAATGAAATCCTTCAAGTTGAAGGGACTGGAAGTAACCTAGTTAAAGGTGAACCAGTATAAAATTCAGTGTCTTAATTGTTACTTAATATCCGCTGCTTACTCTGTTATCAAGTTTAAGTCATAAACTGTAAAAACATAAATAGTTTATAAGATAAGTCAAACACAATTCAACTCTCCTTCTCGTGTTTGCACCTTCAGGAATGACAATGGGTAGAATTTGAGTAGAGTAATTTAGTACCCATTTTCATACCCGCGGTTTTAAAAAATACCCATTTGTACCCGTATTCTCGTGGGTATCAACTTTAATACTGTACCCATACCTCTGAGTACTTAAGTGCCCGTACCCATATCCATTATCCGCAATTTAACAAAAATATATCGATAAATAATCGCTATTGTTGTGATTAAATTTAAAAATTTACAAATATCTTAAAATTTATTTTTTCAATTTTTTTAATTATTAAAATTGCACTTTTTTTATTAAGGGTCCAATTTTTAAGATTAGAACAAGACCTCCAAAATCTATTACTAGCATATTTTCGTGATGATTTATTTATATGTTTATTTTTTAGGAGGATCCGAAAATTATGAAATTGAGGATCTAAATTCATTGATTTGCTTGAAATAAAAAGGAGAGGTAGAAAGACATGAGATATTAGAGAGTGAGAGAAATAATAGATATAGATGCATAAGAGAGTAGAAAGACATATGCGTATTTAGAAAAATCATGTATCTACAAAATATTTTTTCAAACAAACATGTTTTCTTAAAAATCATTTTTAAGTTCTTTATGGTAATTTTGTAGTTTAAAAAAATTATTGTTATAAAATTGTATACAAACAGCTTAAAAATCATTTTACAAAAAAAAATCATTTTTATAATAGTAAACAAACGGGACTTAAAAAATCATTTTTAAAAAAATCTCTAAATTATTTAAAACAAAAATCATTTTTATTTAAACTCAAACAAATGCACTCAATAATAATAATAATATATAAGTGTGGGTGCGGGGCGGGGTGAGTACTATAGTATCCGTATTTGCACTAATACCCGTTCAATTTTGCAGGTAATTACTCGTCCTTATACCCATACCCATTATGATATTTACCTACCCATTACAGGTACCCACCAAATTTGAGTCTAATTGGCATAAGATGATTTTGGACAAATCCATCATTTGATAGAAAGGATTGTGTAAGGAGTAATCTATATTTTTTATTTTATTTTTTGTTTTTAACTCATCTAAGCCTTTGAATATTTTTAAAATATATTTGTTGGTGTATAAAAATATTCACCGGAGAGACATCTATTTGATGGTTCATTCTTGAAGCCGCCCTCATAAAGTAACACTTTATTATAAAAATACTTTTTCACAAGTAAAAAAATAATATTTAGAGAAAAAAATAAAACAATATTTTATAAAAGATGAAGTCAAATCTGGTCAAAGTCAAATATTGTATTCTAATACAATATTTTATTTCAAAAAAAAAAAATAGAGTTGCATTTGAACACTTGCAGTAAAAGGATTAATTAGAATACTTTAATCAGATAATATTAATATTTTTGTTAATTTTATTAGGAAAAAACTGAATACGTGATTTATTTATCACTCAAACGCTCAAACTTTTTCAAACTACTTTAATAAAATATCTCTATTAGATTTGTGCAAAGCAAAAGTTATAACATACAAGAACATGTATTGTCATCCAGCCATCCTATGTAGGTGTAATGTGGCTGTATTAATACATGAATAAATTATTGAAAAAAATAAAGACAGAATTGTAATGACAATATATATATATATACAGGGGTTGCTAATATAAAAATACTTGTAGTTTAGAAAATATATACGAACAATTTATATTTTGTTTTGGACATTAATTTGAAGTGATATTTTAAAAAGAGATAATAGAGTTTTTTTATTTAAATAAAATTTATAAAAAAAAAATTATTATTGATAACAGTGACATTTTTAAATTATTTTACAATCGTTTATAAAATTTAAACTATTTCTATTGAAATTATAATGTTAAACTATTATCACTGTACTTCGAAAACAAAGAGATAATATAGAGTTTTGTGTCTAATATATGCATTCTATTTTTTAAGGTGTATATAACATAACAAACTTTTATAAAATTGCTAATTTACACACCTGTGTTTTACAATTGATTCTAAACCCTAAACCTAATAAAAGAAGAAAAAAACAAGATAGAAAGACAATTATAATATGTATAGTCAATTATATTGCAACTTTACTTATTCGTATCCTAATTGTTTTTTGCTTTGTTGGTGTTTTGTGCAAGAGGCAAAATCGAAAATTTTCGATTCTTTGTTTTTTTTTATTATGAAAGCTTTTATAATTTATCGAGTTGATCAATAATAAAAATTTTTAAAATAAAAGAATACTCAATTACAATAATATCCATTACTCTAAATTGTTTTTAGAAATATAAGTGGATTATTATTTTTCTTTAAATTATAACATTGTAAAATTAATTGTAATTTACAAGTTTAAACTTTTATCAAAATAGATACTAATAGAAATTATAACATTGTAAAATTAATTTTTTTTTTAATCAACTCCATACAAGTCATTAGTAATTACTCTAGTTAAATGATTTTTCAATACATCATTAAATGAAATGTTACTAGTAATTACTTCGGTAAAATAGTTTAATTTTGTAATTTAAGAGGTGAAATGTAAATCTTTTTTATGATGGTTCTAAAATGATTTTGACAAAAATATAACTTTATAAATATAGTAATAAATTGTCTTAAAAATTTAGCAATAATTTAAAGTATCTAATACACAAAATACTATAGTAAAATACATAATAATAATGGAAAATAAAATTATTTGATATTAAAAACTGTAACAATTTTTTTAATAATATGAAAAAAGTTAAATATATTAATAATTTAGAACATTTAATATTAAGTTGACTTATGCTTATTAATAAATAGTGATACAATGTTATTCTTTACATTTATTAGCATAGCCCTTGTATTGCCACATGATTAATTATTTAATATTTATAATTGTGGAAATAAAAAAGTGTCCCTTTCATTCGATCTGACAATATATGACGATAAATTGGTTATAGATTTAGTATCATCGTGCCAATTATTTAACAAGGAAAAACAAGATGGTTATCATTTTAAAAAATGTGTTATTAGTTTCAATGCTACTAATCATTTTTCTTGCTTTGCAGTTTCAAACACCGTAATATAGACAAAGTTATACCTTTAGTGTTAGATCTAATATCTTTCGAGTAGTATCTATATATTTTTATAGTTTTTCACGTATTAATGAATTTTATAACTTCGACATTTATGTTAAAAAATGAGACTATGATGATTACTGAAAAAAATGTTATTGAACAATAAAAGAATCATGACCACGATTATATAGATTGTTTTTTTTAGTCGTCCTCTTAATTGTAATGTGACCAATGTATTTATTTTTGAAATTTACATAGATTGAAGAATAAAAATAATAAAATAATATAATATAGTTATATTATGTTATGTATTATTGTGAGCATGATCTTCCTTTCTTTCTCAAAATTTTCTTCTTTTTTTTCATTTGATGTAAAATTTCCTTTTTATGCATAGTGATGTTTCTTATGCAAAAGCTAATTCGTTTAAAGGTTAATATTTTCCATTGTTTCTACAACACCTATGAATGACCATTTTTTCCCACTTCACCTTTTCTTTTGTTTCTAACCCCATTTTTTTACTCCAATCAATGTAGTTAAAAGTTGAAGTCTAAGTTAGATATCCTATTTTGATACAATATTTTATTTCGACAAAAAAAAAAAAAAATAGAGGTGCATTTGAGCACTTGCGGTTAAAAGGATGAATTTGAGTATTTTAAAAAAATACTATTAATATTTATTTATTAATTTTATTAGAGAAAAATTTTATCATGTTAATTTATTTATCACTTAAAGTCTCCCAAACCACTCTTATTAAAAATATCTCTATTTGAATTGTGCAGTGAAAAAGTTATAACATACAATAACATGTATGGTCATCCTATATATGTAATGTTAATACATTAATAAATGTTTATTGAAAAAATAAAGATAAAGTTGTAATGATAATATTTATTCTTTGAAGTAATATTGTTAAAAGAGATAATAAATTTTTTTTGTAAAATAAAATTTATAAAGAATAAATTATTATTAATAACCGTAACTCTAAAAATCATTTTACAACCAACTCATATCAGATTTAAATATTATCTTTTGATATTATAATGTTAATATCTTAGTACGGAGTTGACATATAAAAAAACAAAGAGGTAATAGAGTTTGGTGTACAAATAGATTACTAATATACTCATTCTGTTTTTTAGTTGTGTATAAAATAACAAACTCTTATAAAATTGTTAATTTACACACCTATTTTTATAAGGTCTATGTAAATATTCCGATAATAATAAATATCCCATTATAAAACCAAAAAAAGAAAAAATTATAATATGTACAATCAATTATATTGCAACTTTACTTATTCATATCTTATTTGTTTTTTGATTTGTTGGTGTTTTGTGCAAGAGGTAAAAGATTTAAAATTTTCGATTCTTTATTTATTTATTTATTTTAAAAGTTTTTATAACCTATCTTTATTGTATTGTTATCACAATTTAACTTTTCAATTGCAAAAGTGAGAATAAACATATAAATAAATTATTACGAAAATATGCTAGTAATAAATTTTAGAAGTTTTATTATAATTTTAAAAATTGGATCCTTAATAAAAAAATGTAATTTTAATAATTAACAAAATTTAAAAAATAAATAAATTTTAGTCCATATACACATACCAAACTACATAATGCTCTATCCATACCAATTTACACATGCTCTACCTATACTAATTTTTTAAATTTAATTACAACAATAGCGATTATTTATTGATATATATTTATTAAAGTGTGAGTAATAGGTATGGGTACGAGCACAGACTTAAGTACCTAGAGCCAAGGGTACAGATATTAAAGTTGAGGTACAGACACATATATATTTTTTAAAACTTCGAGTACGAGAACAAGTATTATACTATCTTATCTAAACCCTATCCATTATCATTCCTATTGTAGCATATCGACCACAAGATGCGATATTTTTAATTTATCAAAAATTTTTAATTTAATCAACTTTAATAAATACTATAGTAATATAATATAAATTAAAAAAAATTATTGATAAAAAATTTATAATATTGATACACGCTCCTTTTTTTATTATTATA
Organism: Cicer cuneatum; assembly: GCA_037974295.1. Classification (NCBI taxonomy): domain Eukaryota; kingdom Viridiplantae; phylum Streptophyta; class Magnoliopsida; order Fabales; family Fabaceae; genus Cicer; species Cicer cuneatum. Next base: position 4,948,224 of record JBBPBO010001985.1, read on the forward strand.
AAGGAGAACTTGTCTTTTATGAATTATTTAGAACTTACATTTTTAAATTCTATTTGTATCTCCCGTAAAAACTATATAAAAAAAATTCTATTTGCTTTAAATATAGAAGGAGTATATATCTATATAACATGGGCCGAGAAATAGGATCCAAATGAAAAAACAATATACTATAGGAAGAAAAATATTTATTTCTTCTGTTTTTTCTTATAATCATTTGTTTTTTACTTATAATAATTTAACTCTTCTTTATATTATTGATTAGGCCTATTTATGGTATGAGTTCCTCTTATGACAAACAAATCTTTACATTCCAAAAAACAAATATGACCCTAATTTTTTATGATTATTGTAAAGTTTTAAGTCAAAACAACTTTTATAAAAAAGTATTATCTTTTAGTTTTTCAAGCATCATATATATATATATATAAATATATTATTGTAAAATAAAATAAAATAAGATATATACTTTTTAAAATAAAATACATCTCATTAATAATGAAATATGGAACATGATCAAGATTAATAATTCGTTTAATGTTATATGTAATGTATCGTGTGTCTTAATATTTAATATTTAAATAATCAACAACGTATGATAAATTATTACTGAATTCTATTATATTGTCTTTATAATTATAATTCTTAATCATGAATATAAGCCGAGTTATAATCAACAAAACATGACAAAAGTAATAA
>JBBPBO010001985.1:4949037-4971404 GCA_037974295.1 Cicer cuneatum
AAATATACAAAATAAAAATATAATTAAATAAAAATAAAAATAAAAAACAATATAATTTGATATTAAATTTAAATTTAAAATATTAATAATTAACTTTAAAAAATAGTATTGTTTAATTATGACAAGAGTAGTTAGTTGTTTTATATAATCTAATAAATCATTATTCAAAATTATAAAATTTTGAATATTAATTTAAATTTTTAAAATAAACATAATTTTTTTTCATATACATATTTTTATTGAGCTTAACAAACAAATAAAATAAAATTATTCGGTTATCTATGATTTTTTTAAAATTTGAAATTAATTATCCAGTAGTGTTAATGGATTTTTTTAAATATAAAACCCATTCATTACCTATTTAATTTTTATTTAATATTTTTTGTTAATTTATAATATTTAAAAATATTATGTAAATTTATTTAAAAAGAAAATATAATAATTATATTATAATAATAATTTTATTATTTAAATATAATATATATTATAAAGTGTTATGTGTTTCTAAACATACAAGGCAATAAAATAATATTATATTATTTATTATATGTGTTATTCAAAGGCACATGTTTATTTTATCATATTTATATTATATTATTATCCTGTTATATATTATATTTTACTCTGTGCTATTCCGCACATCAAAAAGTGTTCATCTGCAAGAGAATGGAGTATGGACTGCATTGTTTGCTTGAACCTAATAAACACTATACTTTCTTATAAAATATGAATTTATTCTGGATATATTATCAATGTAAATAAATATTTTTTTACTATCAAATATCATAAATATTTTAATAATAGATAACATTTGACTTTCACTGTATTATAAAATCTTATACTATTATATTTTGTATTGTAAAATTATTTGTTTTAAATCTTATCAGACACCCCAGCCTCAAATATAAAATTAATTTTAGATAAAAATAAGACTTCTGTTTCGTTTTAGTATGTTAATATTACTCATATTATATCGATAGTGTTAATATTTTTTATGCTGAAAAGTTAGGATGCAGACAACAATTTTGAATCTCAATTTAAGATAAAATCAACTGTGCAGGCTAAAGTAATTTTAATCGAGAGTAATATGAAGAAATAAAATAAAATCTATGCGTTCAAAATCACTTTTAGTTTTACATAAAACAGAATACAGCCATACACTTTTTTACCGTGCAAACATGCACTGTTTAGAATGGAATGAGATTTACACTCGATTGCGTAAGATTATATAAAAACATTATTTTGACAATTTATAATTTATAATTTATAATTTTTTATTTGACAAATAAAAAACAGAAGCATTTGTTTATTGTATATTTTTTAAAAAATAATCAATTATATAAAAAAACCATTTTACTACTTAAAACAGTTTCTCATTTAAAATAATTATTTTCATTTTTTTTAACAATTAAAACAAATAAATAAAAACTTGTAAAAATAATTATTTTATCAAAAAAAATATTAATTTTAAAAATAAATAAACTAACAAATACACATTTCACTTTACTCAAAGTGATTCTTTTCAATCAAAAAAAAAAGTGATTCTTTTCGTAGAGACGTCATAACAAATAACAACTTTTCTTTTCACGTTGGCATAAAAAATTAAAAATATATTCAGTTCTGTTTTGTCATTGTTATTTTGTTTTCTGGGGTTAACATTTAAAGAAAATCTTTTCTCAAAACAAAAAACAAAAAACAAAACAATTAGAGAAAATCGGTGGTTTTAATCAATTATTAAACCCTTTACATGCTCTTAAAAAAATATCCTTTATATTTGTCAAAAACAAAAACAATATATATATAAAAAAAAAATATTAAACCCAATGACGCGTACCAACCAATCAAATCCTCACAACTGGAATTTCTTCACAATAACCGGCTAACTCCAGTCTCCTCCCTTACTGGCATCACCAACTGCAACGTTTTCCTCAGCTACCCTCGTATTCTTTACCGGTTCATTCGGTGACAAGTACTCAATAATCCCTGGTATATATATTCCGGAAAAAATAACCAAAGGCAAAAATACAAAAAACAAATAAAAGTTTCGAGTTTTCTATGTCTCTCTTATATTGATATTGATTCTTCTTCTTCTCAGTTATATTGTCTAGTTGTCTTCACCGGTTAAAGTTCCGGCAACCGTTACGGTGACGGATATTTTTCTGTTTATATTTCCGATTAGTTCACAGGATTAAAATGTTTCTCTTTGACTGGTTCTATGGAATTTTGGCTTCCCTTGGTCTTTGGCAAAAGGAGGCGAAAATTTTATTTCTAGGGTTAGATAATGCTGGAAAAACCACTTTGCTTCACATGCTCAAAGACGAGGTTTTTGTTTTATTTTATTATATATTTTATACACTTTACTTTTATGATATTTTTATTCTTTAATTATGTATGAAACACAAATATTGATAGGACACCAGATATAACACCTATAAATGAATTAATTAAATGCAATCGAGATAGATGTTGTTCTGTGTCTGAATTCTTTGATCAGATGTGTCGGTGCTGTAAGTCAATTATTGCTCAATGACTCTTAATTTAATTTATATATTTTATTTTGAAATATTGCAGAGATTAGTTCAGCATCAGCCAACTCAACATCCAACGTCAGAGGAATTGAGTATTGGAAAGATAAAGTTTAAAGCTTTTGATTTGGGTGGTCACCAGATTGCACGCAGGGTTTGGTGTGACTATTATGCTCAGGTTTGTTTTATGCTTTTTTTTTCTCTCTCTCTCTCTCTTTTCTTTTAAGTATCTATTTCAGATTTTGATTTGTTTAGTTACCTGCTTTATTGTTTTTTAATTGATTGATATTTCAAAAGCGGTATTTTTAGCTCTTTTGAATTGTCATTGTGTTCTCACTCAAATGGGAAATTTGGAGGCTTCAATGGTTAAAGAAAATTAGATTATTTTTTTATTTTAAATGTAATTACAAAAAATCCAGTTTTTTTTTCTTTTTTTTTTCTCCAGTTTTGTTCAGAAAATCGTGAAAACAATTGTTTTAAAATAACAATCAATGACTAAATTGACTGATTCTAGAAGGACTAACATGACGAAAGATTTTTAATTTCATATACCATTTTGAAATGTTAATAATTTCAAAGACGCCCTAGAATATCATTGCAGGGAGTAAATTGATCATTCACTCTAGAGTGAATATTTTATACTTTTCAGTCTTTAGCTTCTTCTATTTAGTTGTGTTTTCAAAAGCCTTATGCTTGGCTTCATGGCTGCTTGTTCTATATTTATACAGAGTCTAAGGGTTTTGTAGGTGTATTGTGATTTGTGAACTGAGTACTGTGTCTTGGATCTTGATTGTAAATTTTATATGGTACAGGTGGATGCTGTAGTCTACCTGGTTGACGCATACGACAAGGAAAGATTTATGGAATCAAAGAATGAACTGAATGCTCTTCTTTCTGATGGGTCGCTAGCAAATGTACCTTTCCTTATCTTAGGAAACAAGATTGACATTCCTTATGCTGCTTCAGAGGACGAGTTGCGTTTTCATTTGGGCCTGACTAACTTCACTACTGGCAAGGGCAAGGTTAATCTTACCGACTCGAATGTTCGTCCTTTGGAAGTGTTCATGTGTAGTATTGTCCGCAAGATGGGATATGGTGAAGGCTTTAAGTGGCTTTCTCAGTATATTAAATAGGGAATGAAATCAATTAGACAATAAGTGTGATGCAGTCTCAACATTAGCATTGTAGTTTTACACTTCTTTGCTCATGTAAATTGGATTATAATACTTAAATGGGAGTGTTACTTTTTCTTACTTATGAAACATGAAAGTAGGAGTTGAAAATCTTGTTTTCCAGTTTTTTCGGTTATTGAAATTGCTGAATTTATAATAGTGGTTTGAAATGGCTTGGTGTTTGTTGGACAGTGCTTTTCCTTTTGGTTAACAATCTCCCGGAAATTTGTTTATAATCTACGTTTAAAAGCCGTATATTTTGGTTGCAATAATGTTGAAGAGGCATTTGGCTACCTTAAGAGAGTCATAGTTACTTCCGCCGTTTACCCGCGCTTAGTTGAATTTCTTCACTTTGACATTCAGAGCACGGGGCAGAAATCACATTGCGTCAACATCCGTAGGGACCATCGCAATGTTTTGTTTTAATTAAATAGTTGGATTCTCCTTGTCCGTACCAGTTCTGAGTTGACTGTTCGATGGCCGGGGAAGAGGCCCCGAAAGACCTGTTCCCAATCTGTCCCCTGACCGGCACGCGGCGATCCGCTCTCGCCACAGGAGCAGCTCAAGCAGTCCACCAACAGCCGACAGGTTCGGAACTGGTACAACACAATTGTTATACCATCCCATGCCAGGCTTTCTAGTCGAGCTAGCATCAAATTCGAATAGCATATACATATAATATTGAGATTATCCATTTCCTGTTATAGGTTTACAATAATATGCTACCGTTGTTTATTTTTTTATTAGTCGTTGTTATAGGTATATGCTATTGACTATATCTGTTGAATGTCCAATTTTTTACTTGTTCATCCATTTTTTTTTGTACTACTAGTAATAATGATAAATTGAAAAGAAAGGATATCCCAGACCTCGTGATAATTTCCAAAAGAAAAAAAATATCATTCCCTATATTTTTAAGGTTTGGTCGGGAACCATATTCAGTCGGTACAAAAAAAGGCTTAATGCCATTGACTAAATCAAGGAACAAAATTGTCCCATGATTAGTTGTAGGTTTAAGGCCATTGACAAAACAAAAAGGAACAAAAATATATAAACAAACAACCAAGAAAATCACAAACTATACAATGGCAGATACCAGAAAAAACTCTCCATATCACGAAATAAATCTATTTTTTATTTTTCGATGAGAAATACTTATATAGACACAACATTTAGATACAAATTTTTGGGCGCATACACATAAATAAAATAAATTAAAGGAAAAAAGAATTATATGATATAACTAAATTCTTTCTTTTTAAATTTTTATCATTTATGTGTGTGCCCAAATATTTTCATTTGTGATTGTGCCCATGTAAGACTTGCTTTTGAACAAGTTGTTTTCACTTCTGACTTCTCTAATAAGTTTCTTAACATTATTGACTACACAAAATTCATGTCTATGTTACCATCATCCAAATGCATTAAAGATTTATTATTAGCACTCCCTTGGACTATGCAGCTGTCTCTCATGTGCTGACCTCTTAACAAATTATGGAGCATCTCGGAATGAAAGATTCATTATTTTGGACAATCCCCCATCTCATCTGTGTTTTCAGCTCTGCTCTCAGATGTTATGAGGACCATTTTTTCCAGAATTTACTCTTACTTTTCCTGTATTTTTTGCTTTCTTTTTCCAAATGTACCAAACAAAAACTAGATATAACTGATAGTGTGTATGATACTTCAAAGTAAAAGTGTCTTTATACACGGGTTATATAAGATACGTTGGTGCAAAATAGCTTTATATCAATATAAATATGAAAATAGCTTTATACACGGGTTGCCTCACCTCCTGTATTTCGAGGTGCAACTGTTCAAGGAAACGGAGAAGCTCGTTACCATCCCTGTGCCGGGCTTTTTGGTGTAACTATTCTGTTTATTCAACTTTAGGACGGCGTGTTGTCTTGCATCAGATGAATCAATCATGGAGAGGTCAATCACTCATCATGATATTTAAAGAAATTTGAAAGGGTCAAGTGGAATTTACAAAGTCTATTTGATATACAAAAACAGCACCAACCTCCCTTCACATTCTTCTGAGGTGCATCTCAACAATAACAACCTTTCTAGGAACTAGGACTAAACTATGTCTTCAGTTCCATTTCAACTTCAGTACTAAGCATTTTTTCATATTCACGTTCCAGCTGCACAAAGGAATATTCTACAACTAAAAACATGTGCGCAAAAGCAAATCCTCCTATTTCTAGTAATTAATAAATTAAGATTAGGTATTACCTTTGCTTGATTAAGAGCCAACTTCATTCTCCTATAATCTTCTTGTGCTTTCTTCGAACGGAACATAGCCTGCACTCGTATTACACTTCTCTCAACACGTTCTTCAGCTTGTTTCCTGCCAGTTCGAAAGAATTCCTCCTCTACATCACTGTGCAGATTCTGATCTCCCGCTGCTTCTGCAGTATTAATCTGGAGTCCGCGGAAGCCCTTTCTCTTTAAACGCCAACGCAACACTGCTTTCTCAACCACACCAACTGACCAAATAATTTTACGATATTGCTTCCGTTGTTGAAAGCACCGGAAAGCAGCCTGCATTGTATCCATTGATTTGTTAAAGCTCAGCTGTATGAACTGATGACTAAAGGATCTATGATGAGCTAAACTCTGTTCGTACTTAGTGAAAAAAAGTCATGTTAACGTTTGTGCCAATTGAAATCAATCTTCAGCCACTTGATCAGTTTAAAAATATGGCAAGTAAATAATGTTTTACTAAGGACCATTGGTAATGGCGAAGGCAGAAAGTACAGCTCTTACTTGAATCTTGATAGCTTGAAGGCGCTTGTTGAGAAACTCTCTACGAATCTTCCATGCACGGAACCTATGCTGTATGCGAGCAGCGGCAGCCATCACTTTCTTTGTCTCAAAATTTCGGAAGGCGTGCTGAATCTTCATTGCTGCGACTATTTTGCGTGCTTCAGCTTCTGGGCTGGAAAATTCAACTGCCTCTGTTTGTAACTTCAACGAATGCTCCCTATATGCAGTTTGTATGCGTGCTGCTGCATCAGCGGCTGTCCGGTAAGCTGCCAACGTATCTTTCATGTAGATCTGCTCCTCGGTAAAGTTCTCAGAATTTACTGGAACATCCGCACTAGTTTCCAGTGAGCCACTGATATTTCCAGCTAAGCTCATGTCATTGAACTGCTCAACTAGAGATTTTTCCGAAAGATAAGCTGATAAGCCATGATAACCCCTATTATAAGCAAGATCAGCGGCAGTACATCCACCAGGATTTTGGTGAGTTGGATCTGTGACCAAGTTTGGCTTTGCCCCAGCTGACAATAAAGTTGCAACCATTTTCTCCCTGAAGACACAAATTTTAAATCAAATATAGTAATATAAAACAAAATATTAGAAGAATGAGGCTGTAAAGAATCTAAGTTTAGACAAACAGTCACACAGGGTATTCTCTGGCCCTGCGTATGTAGCTCAGTTGATGAGCTAGATACACCGGAGGAGTTTAAGAAGGAGGTCACAGTTCAAAACTGGACAACTAACATAACCACTAATTTACTAACATTTGTTTGTAAAAAGCAATAGAAAGAAAACACAGGGTATTCGCTGATATCACGTCATGAACCAACTATTACAAAACAGATGCAATTAGGTAAAGATGTATGAATGGTTTTTATATTATATACATCTAGCAGGTTTTAAATAAGTGGGGCATTTGCGTATTATACCTGCCGTAATATGCTGCCCAATGAAGAGCAGTCCATCCAAATTTATCCCGGAAATCTAGCGACAAGCCTGACCATGAAAATAAAGTAACAGCCCATGTATATCCCAAAATTGCACACAAATGGATGACACTTTGGCCTTTCGCGTCATATTCAGTAGTCTTACATCCTAAAACAATTCTTTCTGCAAGCCATTCCTTTAATCTGTTTTTCAATGCAATTCCAAACAGGGCATCTTTTGCTTGCAAAAACGGAATTTGGTTGTCTTCTGTTGACTTCATTAAGTCTTGCCAAGTATTGGAAATAAACGATGTCTTTAAGGAGAATTCCCTTGCCTCCTTCAGTCTACTAGGTGATACTTTACTAGCGATTACATCGAGACTCTGCTGTTTAGCAAAGAGCAAATAAGCAAGCCTCATTTGAAGTTGAAACTCGTCCCAATTGTTTTTCTCTTCCATAGAAGCTATTGGATCATGCAAAATAGGAGTACGATACTCAAAATTAACAACTTGGCTGATAGGCTTATGGCCATCAAAGCTCAAGTAGAGATTCACGAGTCCCGGAGAATGCGGTGGTATCCAGCATTGGTAGACTCCATCATGAACAATTTCTGCAGGAACACTTGCATCACCACAGACACACATTAGATTGGTTTTAGAGATGTGCATGTAGTCTTTATGAAAGAATCCAGTCACCAGGACCTGCAAGAACAGGTAGTAAACATATCAACTGATCTTACAGCATGTAATGTATTTACTGAGTTTTATTATGGTTTATACACAATAAGATGTGTGTGCCTTACACAAAAGTGCTATTTAACTGATACTCCCTTTGTCTCTCATATTAACTGTCTTTTAAGGTAATACACGCATCATACAAAAATAATTAGCTGTACTAATTTCCAATGCAAAATAGCGTGTTAGGACTACAAAATGCTTGTGCTCTCATTTATGATAAATCGTCATACACTTCCAACTGCTTTAATAAATAATAAGAGTAATATTGGAAAAAAGTAATCAATGTTTTAGTGAAACTCTAAAGTGACAAATAATGCGAGATAACAAAATGTTCCATATGTGACGGTTAATATGAAACAGAGGGATGCATATTCCTCACGGAGTTTATATTCCATAGTTTACAGCTTTGAAATTCGGTGGTTAAGATTGAATGAAAAGACTGAGGAACCAACTAGAAGTTAGAAATCGATTCATATATTAGTCTTAAAAGGTAAAGAAAGATATAATTGCTACTAAGTAGATATAAGAACAAAGGAATAGGAAACCTGTGATTTCTCTGTGGAAGAAACACACGCAGGGGACACATCGGTGACATTAAACACTTGTTCTGGAAGAGAGAGTTGCTGATTATCCAATACCAGAGATGAATACGGTTCATCAACAGATGAAACCGAGGATTTAAGAGCCAACTCATCAACTGAACAAGAGGAATCGGACATGATTTGGTTCACCCACATTCCAAAGCTGTCCTGACTTTGCAATCTGCCATTGAACAAAGTGTCCAATGAATCAACACCACCTGAAGCGACAGGGTGATTCCTCTGCTCATTTTGATTTCCTTGATTGTCCATTGTCTGAAGAGTAACACTTTCTGAAAAACTGTATGGAACACTATTGCTCGCTGCCATCGGCTGAGGTGAATTATCGAAAGAATGAATTTCTGTAGATGCATGGGTGGCTACCTGGTGAAAAAAATCATATGTAGATTACAACAGAAGCTATAACAAAGCAAGTATCACCAGAAAAAAGAAAGAAGAAAAAGGACCAACAGTATCATCAGTCATAAACAAAACGTGAATGAGAAAAGATACCAAGAATAGAGTAATGAATACAACTGAAAGACAGGAAAAAAATACTTTCTTACATTGCTAAAACTTTCATTCGGTAAAATTTGATTTTGTTGACCAAAATATGGAACTTTTCCTGCAAAAGGTTAATTTAAAATTATAATAAAAAATAAATAAGGTGCTTTGGAGACATGTTACTGATTGTGTTAAAGCAAAATCAATCACCATTTACCTCCATTAGGCGCAGGAGAGGTGTTAAGATCGTTTGCGACCACTAGGTCGTCCCATTCAAGTGTATTAATCTCATGAAGTTTCAGTTCATGACTTCTGACTGTTATATTGTCATTAATCTCTGTTCATCTCCAAAACAGAAGGGATGAGAATATATACCTTGTTCAGTAAAGACAACTACAGGTACAAGATTTTTTTTTAAATCATAAATCATGTCGTCTACAGTTTTTTTATTATATTTTTTAACACAATCAAGGGATCAAAAATTTGACCAGATATAGGTATCATCATGAAACCAAAAACAAACTCTTATCTTCTGCTTCCTTTGGAAGTATGAGCAGAACAAAATGTGTTGGAAGAAATTTATGTGCAATGATCTTATATAGAGACACATATAGCACATTTCCTTATTTTCTAACATCTTTAACATTAAAATATAATTGTTTCAACTGAATGTCATAAATCCTTTGTACTGATAGGGGATTCCCACCAGAACTGCCACATTCTGGGCTATGCGGGAACACCGAACAGGAACAGGGAGGAAAAATCCCCCAAAGGTATTGCCGGATGGGGGCAAGGATTATATTGACGTCTCTACTTTCAGCATTATGATTTGTAAGAAGAAAGGGTACATTGTTTTGAAAGTTATTTCTCACCACCAGCATATGCAGTTGTGGTCCCTGAATCTATTTCTTCTGACAATATCCACGGTGCAGTCACGTCAGAGGCACTAGTTGAGTTTGAATTTACGGGAGTGATTGGAGAACCTTGAAACTGTATCATGAGCCACAATTCAAAGAATGTTATAAAGCCATGTTTTGTTCCTCACAATCAAAATTTAAGTATAAACGGCACCTTAAGCATGGAATCATGTCTACTTATAAATATAGCTTTTAAGTGTCTTACACAATTAGAAACTAAGTAACAACATCCTAGCACTGATGAGTTAGGTAAGCATCTTTGCAAAAGTATGTCTTATGTTTATAGAGAAAACAGAAGTATATTTTTCAATTTTCCAAATGAAGACAGGAAAGTGATTTCGGCATAGTTTATACATAACTATGCATCCTTTTTTATTATTGTAGCAAGAAACAACCTTGAGTTCTTTCAAAGATCTAAGTCGTATTAGCAGTTCAAAAAATTCAGGTTTTTTTTATTGGCATGTGCATAAAACTATACTTGGCTATCTTAATACAAACTAATAACCGCCATTAACTAATGATGGCTGTGTCAAAATTTTGAGATAGTTTGGGTAAACTTCTCTAGAAGCACTAATAAAGGGAAAAAAGTATTTCAATAATTATGAGTTTTATAAACAATAGCTTATCCGTAAACAACTATTAGCTCATTTAGCTTATCCAAAAGTCAAAATTAGCTTCTGAGTTGAAGTTTTTGAGAAGCACTCTCATTTAACTTATCCATAGACAACTATAAGCTCATAAATACTTTTCATAACTAAATTTTTTGGTTTGTGAGGTGAAATTAAACTTTTTGGAAGGAACAACATCAGAGTAAGTGATTTACACAAACCTCCTGCGTTGCACGGTAATGAACAAGGACTATGTGTTCCAGACTCCTGAAAAAAAAATGGTACAGATAATTTTAAGTCATATTATTATGTGCAAAATAATTCTAATTATATTCTCTAATCAATACATACAAGAATTTCAGAAGCACCATTACAAAAACATAATTCAGAAATATGGAAATGCATAACATGTTGGATCTGGGGCTTAGTAGTTAAGTTAACAATTGGTTTACATACTTATCAAGCAGCCAATAACATCGACGAACAAAGTTGGGGTTATCTTGACCATGTGCATAATAAACATGGATCCTTTCTTCATTACCAACCTGATTGAAGGAGAAAAGAAAAGAATGATCAGAAATCAGATGCGACATTAATCACTCAATCTATAAATTTCAACTTCCTAGTTGCTGTCCTAAATTTCAAATTGACACAACTATAAACTTGAGAAAATTAAAAGTCCTCACTTTTAAGTGCTCATGAGCTTCTTTAACAGTTTTTCCGTCCTTTTTCTTTTTCCAGTTGTGCCCGTCTTTTCTGAAGTTCCGAAGCATCTTGCGGTCATATAATACAATAGTACCGCCTGTTTATACACAAAATAGTAGCACTAATAATAAGATGACATTGTCATTGGAGATTTGACACCATCTACCTGTTAATAGCAAAGACTTATTACTTAAACACGAAATAACTTATCAAAATTTAAAATTCTACAATACACATGATTGAAAAATCATTTGCAGAGAGACTTTATACTGCTTTGTTCATGATATATACTGTTGATTGGTGCATTTTTTTTATGCCTTAAGATATCAATTTCAGTAAGGTAAATGCAGGAGATTACAAAGAGATCTTCCCAAGAAATAAAATTCAAACAAAAGTTATTGAAAAAATAAATTTATAAAACGCTCTCTATTGTCTACAGATAAGCTGTATTATGGAAATTAAGAAATAGAGACTAAAAAGACAGGAACAAATACGATGATATGACACGCAGTATACGAGAAAATTAACGGTAGAGCAGAACGAAAATTATGCATATCTTCTTCACAAGCATCACGATACTGCTAATAGCAACGATAATTACTTTTGGGCAAATTCATTGGTTTCACATTGATGGTGAAATACTTGTGATTGCAAAGCATGGCGTGAATCTCATTGGGACGAAGCCATCTTATTCTTGCATCCTCCATAATGCCCCTAACGTCCAGCTCTACAGCATATAAAATAAAATTTTACAAAACAACAAGTGAACTGGAGGCGATTTAATATTGATCAATGACAAGGTAATAGGTAGTGCAGGTAAAATTTGCAGTGGGAAGAAGCAAAAGGGAACAACATACTTAAAACCCAATATTAATAAGAACGGAACTCTACAACATTCTACCATATTGAATGAAAATTTAAAGCCACTTTTCATATTCAAATACTTTAGTTTTTTTACTAGTTCCTTATTCATATGCCCTAAAAAACAAAAACAAAAAATCATGCAATATTGCACATTCCACATGATTTATTGGATCAAAGTTCTGCTAAATGTTACTTAGGACATTGTGTTTGAGAATCTAGTATCTAGTAATACTCACATCATTAATATACTTTGAACTCATCGCTGTATCTTTTTTTTTTTTATCTGTAAGCGAAATGAAGCACCACAAGTAAACTCACACACGCAAAGTGGAGATCCCGAATTTAAACCCAAGACAGAAAATGTTCAGCCTAACAATATCGACATTGTCAGTTGAGCTAGGTTTTACAGACAACTGATGACTACTCCCTCTATCCCCGATCTTTAGTCCTTTAAGCATTTTACTTTTGTTCCAAAACATTGGATCTTTAAGAAAACCAAGATACAATTAATTATGTTTTTCCTTTTGTACCCTTAAAAACCCAAAAACATATGTTAAATGAATTTTGTTTTTACCTAATGAATGAAGGGTAAAAAGACTATACTTATCTAAATTTATTATTTCTTAACATGTGTGTCCAACGTAAAAGAACCAAAGTTCATGACAGAAGGAGTATATCTTTATCTGTATGAGATACAAACTAACAAATAACACTTTTTTTGAAAATGGCTAACAAGTAACACTTGAATTCGACACAAGAAACATTCTTAGAGTTGTTTTACATGTACAAAATTTCCATTTTGTTTATGCAACATAAACACAAATAGCACATAAACATATAGAAAACAAGGGGAAAATTATAAAAATTGACACTTGAAAAATAAAAGTATTTTTTGCTAAACAAAAGATGAACATAATTGAAAGAACAAGAGTGAAGTAAGCACCTTGCAATGTGTGGAATCCATGTATCTCTGATCCCACTAGTTGACCCGTTAAATTATTTGCCATCGCATAAACCTCTGCAGATTATCAACACCTTATTAACAACAAACACGCACAGAGCAAAGGGATGAGTTGACAGAAGAGAGTGATAAACGTTACGCTATCCCCAAAGAAAATAATCAATGAAAATAAAATATATATGGTGAAATATTAAAAGGGTAGTGAGAAATAACAGAAAAGATGATGAATTTACCGGATTATAGAAAAGGGTGTGTTCGGATTGGGAGAAATTGGGGAGAAATTGAGGAGAAGTATGATCGCGTCGTCGTCGTAGCTAGCTCAATCACACTCCTTCCTATTCTGACAGTATCACTATTTTAGCAAAAAATTATTTGAGATTTTGTGTAACTCTTAAATTATTCTGATTAATTGACTATTGGTTTTTTTTTAATATTACAAAATTAATTTTTCAAAAATATAAATTATTATTATTCATTTACTATTTAAATATTTTTAAAATAATAATATTTATAAACAAAAAATAAAATAAAAAACTTAATTATATTAACACGACTCTACATAAAATCAATTTTTATTAACGATAAAAATAACATGATAAATTTTTTTAATTGTAAAATTGTTTTATCTGCTTTAAATTAAAATTGATTTGGTACCTCTCCTTAAATTATTATATTTTTCTAATGTGTTTTTACAGAGGCTGGAGTCCATTATTTCATTAAAAATGATGAAGAAAATACACTGTATGTTGAAACACTACAAAGAATGTAGGAGTCAAAATAACTCATTTGTTTTGTCTAATGGTCCAAGATGCTCTTATGACAAGTGTGGCTAGAGTAAGAAGAAATATTGGTGACCATCGATCCTTCCAGTTCAAATGGTGATGAATTTTTTCTTTGTTTCTTGGGGTCTAGTCCCTTGAAAAAAAATATGTGTATTTGTCAAAAAGGATGAGAACACATTTGTCTCCAATCTAAAATGATTTTAATTGAACACATTGGAAATCCTTGTGAACACTGTCAACCAAACTTTTGGATTCATAAAGCCCGTATAGACTCGGTACAACACTAACTAAGGTCTAACACAGTTTTTTAAATGAGGTCTTTATCACTGATATTTTGATTCCATTTATATGTACATGATTTTTTATTAGTCCATATGTCCTATAATAATTGAGATATTATATTATTTTATATATATTAAGAAAAATGTATAAATAAAAGAGATAATATTATTTTTACTAAATTATTTTTATTAAATATTAGTGCGGTAACATTGTCATAAAAACATAATTAAAAATACTACATTAAAAATTATGCAAGTAGTATTAATTATGTCACAGTTAAAAAAAATGCATTGAAAATTGAAATAGTCATTTATTTTAAGATAATTTAGTTTTATAAATGGGTCTATTATTGTGGAATGGAGGGAGTATTAATTAACAACAAAAAAATCAATAACTGAGATACATCATCATAGTTCATAAATTTGTAAATAGTGTAAAAAATTAAGTGTTGTGAGGTGTAAGTTAGACACTTGTTTTAGAAAAAAAATTATTATTATAGGTCGTGTAATTGTAATACCCCGAGTTTTAAACAGCGCGAGTGTATTTTTTTTTTAAACCAAAATAAATAACAGAATTTTCAGAATTAATTCAAATAAATTAAAATAAAATAAAATTTAGTCATCTCATAAAATAATACATCTTAAATTCAAATGACAAGAATAATTAAATAATTACATCGTAAAGATAATTAAGTAATTAAGTTTTGGGAATTAATACTTTTAATACAACAAATCATAATACGTCAACAAAAGTTAGTGTCATTATATCTCCAAGGATCGCAGCCCACCAAAATACTATCAGAGTGCGGAGAAATATACAATTATCCCAAAATAAATAATTACATCCACTGAGCTCAAGACCCTATACAACACGTCTAAACTGATCATGCACTAAGGCTACAGTGGCACGGTTTCCACCGCATCCTTTACAAGTCTCGTTTTCACCCTAGCTGTTCGTTCCTCTGCATTGTCCACAAATACTCTGATCAAGGAAAACTAACGACGTCTTCGTCGTTAGTGTCACTGTCGGTGAGACGGGTTCGGGTATCATCTGAGGGCAAAGCCCAATTTTCCACAATAATAGAAAGGGTCACTGACCGAAATTAACAATTATTACATAGCAATTATTTCAAATATAACAAATACACTCATGACATATTTCAATGCTATAACAACGATGATAAATAAGGATACTCACTTTTTAAAATACATTATATTTGCATATTTGCAAAACAGCAAACAATTTAATATAAAAATCATTTGCAAGTACAAATACAATCAACCATCCCCACAACTCATTGGAAACTTAGAATTCATAAAATACTTGCACATTTCAATTTCCACCCATCAACTCATTTTCAAATATGACTCACAATCATCCATCCTGATGCAATATGTAAATGCCAATGTACGAAACTCTTGGAATTACCAAGGTGGAGTCCCTCACGGACCAGCACACGTGCAGTCTCTCACGGACCAGCACGATTTACAGATTGAATGGACCGTCTAATACACACGGAGACATTCCGTAGCCCGGATAGAACAGGTCGTCTAATACACACGGAACTACTCTGAAACCCGGATAGAATAGACCGTCTAATACATGCGGAACTACTCTATAAGCCATCACAGTCACTACATTTACGTGTATTAGCCTCTCACAGGCCAAATACACAGAAGTTAAATTCTCGCACGGATAGAATAGACCGTCTAATACACGCGGAACCACTCTGTAGTCCGGATATAATGGACTGTCTAATACACGCAGAACCACTCTGAAACCAGGATAGAATAAACCGTCTAATACACGCGGAACTACTATATAACCCATCATGGTTACTACTTAACTTCGCGGCCCATCACGGTCACCGCATCAACTCTGCGCCCATCGCGGTCACCACCTGACTATGCAATGCATGAACATGTTATGTTTTCTCTTCACTGAAAACAGAATGCAATGCAATCTGAAACCCAGAACGTCCTCAACACAACATTAATGATTTCTTTCACAACAACAGCAAGACAGTAACATCAATAACAACAACTAGAAGCAGCACAACAACAACTCACAAACATGCATCATCTCAACAACATGCATTTTAATCATTCACAAACCACATGCAAAGCAGATTTCAGGCTCAACACAACACCAAAACATCAACCACGGTCGTAACCAAACAAAACAGCAACAAAACCGACAACACAAGCATTTTGCTCATACATAACAACATGCAGGGCAGTTTCGTTTTCAAAACAGAACATCATATATATTCATCCATCAACACGCATTTACAACCATAAATGCAATCTAGAAAGTTGGAAGGAGCCTCTTACCTTAGTTACGTTTTCTTGCTCGTTTTCGTTGTGGCGACTAAAACCGGCGAAACTCCCGTTCACGTCGTCGCTACCAAAGTTGGTTCTGTGACATTGTAACGATGAGAGGAACAACTTTCCTTCTTGACACTTTCTATTTCGACGCTTGGATTTTCAAGTAATTTGAGTTTTGAGAATGCTCTTTTTCACCAACAGAATGAAAAGAAGAAGGAAGAAGGGAAAACTGGCGCTGGCAGAGAAACCTGGTTTTGTTTCTCAATTCTGATTTTTTTTTCCTATCACACACAACACATATATATACATACCCCACCAACTATGTATATTATATTATTAAACTCGACCCTCAAGCAACTAAATACTCCCGTCGCAGCTCTGTTGGCAGATAAAATCTTGATCAATTGCCCAATATTTAATTACTCGTAATTAAATTAAATTATCATTCGTCCAATAATTTTAATAAATCTCAAAAATATTTATATATATATATACAAATATACATATCTCAAATATTTTACAAATATTTCAAAATACACTTGATATTAAATTCATAATTTAATTTAAATTTAAGGGTCTTACAGTAATGTTTGATAGAAATGTATATGTTGTAATTGTTTTCCATTATTTATATTTATCATTAAACGACTGTTGCAGTTATTATTATCTGATTTTAAAATTTTCAGGTGATATTCCTATAATGTTATTGTTTTTTATAAATTATTTATTTAGTTAAATTTGATTTATTTACTTATATTATATTATATTGTTGATGTTTAACTATTTATGTTGACATATATTTACCTTTTAAAATATGATTGGTATTAGAAGACAACAAGTAACTCGTGTTATAACACTCATAATTGGTGTTTTACTAAATTTTGTTTTATATTAATTTGATTTGTATTTTGTAATAATATCTAGTTTGTTTAATTTTAGTTTGAATGAATTTTCACTTTGATTTTGATAATATCATGTGTAAGTAAAAATAATTGATTGATTACGTTTAGTATATTTTAGGGAATATGACATAAATTCAGTACAAGTTTGTAGAAGGTTTATAAAAGTTTTGCTAATTAGACATTTGAGGACCTCCTTTGAAATTATTTTAGAATCGGTAAAATTTCTCTTTGAGAGGTGAGAAATAATTTTGTTAGATTTACAGTAATTTAGAATTCGACTACAAAATAAATAAAAACTAACTAGTAATTATGTCAGCTAACATTAGAATGCGAACTTTTCAAATTTAGAATTAAGAAGTATGAATAAACTTTTCTTCTTTGACTTATTAATTTATAACTTATTTTGTCGTATTTGTTTGTTTTTATTTTCTCATGTTTTATTCATCCAATTTTCAATTCCTTTATTAAATTTCTCTTGATTTTTCTTTAGTTCATTCATTTGGAATTCATGTGATATGACATTGGAATTTGCTATGTCTATTTGAATTTTGACCTCGGGTAACTCATTTCGTCTTATGCATAAAACAAGTTGCATTTCAATCCGCAAATGACCTTAGCAGCTTGGAAAAGGGACTTGTTAACATGGTTCAGATATGACAGGATTCTCAAAGTATAATATTATTTTTTTTGGAAAAACAATTTTTTGAACTTTCAAATAATAAAATGCATATATAAAAAAACTTCTACATTGATACATTAAAATGTACCTCTGGGTATAGGTTATCATTTAACTTATAAAAAACTTAATTGTATTTTTTACCCATCTAAATTCTTAAGTGAGTGATTTTGATCTATCGGTTTAAAATTAGTTATTTTGGCTCTTTACGCACTTATCTTTGATTTTATAGTTTTTATGTGTTTTTCTTAATTTTTAGTAACGTGGCGCGACATGGACCTTCTAATGATCTCACATGACATGATAGAAAATTTGTATGTTAATTAATTAAGTAAAAAAAAATTATATTTACTTAATTAAAAGATAAATAAATCTGAATCAATGTTATACCTCCTGCGTGATTTTCTCTTCCTCCTCCATTGTTTTATTGCTATTAAAATCTGAACTCTCTCATATTTCCTCCTAAAACCGTTATGCTTTCTTGAACCTCTTTTTGACGATGCTTCAAAGTTGCCTTTTTATGAACTCCAATGGAGTTGGAAATGAAATTTAGTGAGTGACAATCGTATGACAGAGAAAATAGTTGAAAAATTTGTAGAAACCTCAAAACAGAGAGAAAATATACTAAAATTGAAATTAGATATTCTAATTTTAGATTTTTTAATTAAATAAATATAATTTTAAATTATTTAATTAAAATATTTTTTTAAAAATAAAATAAAATAAAATAATTTTCATCGTATCATATCAAATCACTAAAAAGAAATTAAGATTTAGAGTTTTGAGAATCACTCTATCATTCCACATTATCAAAAATTAAGAGGATAACTTCATATATAACACATCAAATTACTCATTTTAAACTAGAAATCAAAATTGTACAACTTTAAAATTAAAAGGCCAAAAGTGCAATTATCTCTGTAATTAACGTTACACTATTATTAAATTACCTTTTGTCAAAAATGTATTCAATGTTGATTTGCCACGTTCCAAAATAAATTGTTGCTTTTAATAAATCATATATTCAGAAAAGAATAATTAATGCTTTTTGTAAATTGCAAAGGGGTTTATGAATCTATTTGTTACGGTTTTTTCTATTAAAAAAAATTTATTTTATGGTATTTCAACTTTTTGTTATATATATTTTTTAAATATTTTAATGATAAAGTTTCAAAAAAAAAAAAATTTAAATAGTTTATCATAAAATATCTTTTTAAATATTTCATTTAATTTGCTATAATGTTTTTTTGATAATAAAATTTTAAAAAATGGTTAAAATAATAAATTATTTTGATAAGTTTTTCATAAAAAATAATTTTTAAAAGATATTTTTTTAAAATAATATTTTCTTCATCGTGTTAAATTCTCTAATAATAAATATTTAATTTTTTAAAAATTATAAATATTTAAGTCATTAAATGTTAAATTTTTTTTAATCTATAACAAATAAATTTGAAATAACTTATCCTATTTTTATTAAATTATTATAAAAATAATTCTTAAAAATATAAAATTCAAATATTTTTTAAAAAAATCTATAACAAACAAAACTCAATATTTAAAATAATTTTTTCACTACACTCATGGTTTGTCATCTTCAATTGGTTATTTTCGATAAATGAACAAATGACAAATAGTATAATTTACATTTTTACATTATTAAAAGTTATAATTTGATAAAAGATCCAAAAATGGAATAATTGGATGTTCCAAGCAAATCACGGGTTTCTTCTCTTTCGGCCGATGGATTTTCGCAACTATGATTCTAAACGGATGTAGCAAGCCTGATGGAATGATCTCCTCTCAATATATGTCTACTTTAAAGTTTAGAGCGCACATAATAGTATCATAGGATGACATTTATTTATGATTAATCAATAATACTACTGATTCTAAGAGAGTGAAAATATGTCAGACTAGATCAGATTTTTAAATGTATGACTCTGGTCTACGATTAATTTTGTAGGCTTAACTCTGACTTACGGTTTATCATAGACTTTTTTTTTCGGTCTGATATGACATTTTTAACAAACACGCTATTGTCTGAAAGTCTATTTAAAAGCTTATTTCACATTTAAAGTATTAAAATAATATATTTTACATCTTTTAAATAGGTTAAATTAAATCTTTATATATAAAGAAAACTAATAAAATAATAAACACAAAAAAAAACTAATAAAATTATAGCAAAATCTAATAAAATTATAACTAGCATATCTGAAACAACCTTAAAAAAAGAACAAATAAACAAAATAAACTCATAATTAACAAATTTAAAATAATAAATACTAATATTAATAAATAATAATAAAAAATAACAATGTCAATGAATAATATATATATATATATATCTGTGTGTGTGCGCGCGCGCGCGTGTGCACGCGTTGACCTATCAAGTCCAATAGATTTTTTTAAAAGTCCAAACCTGGTCTATCTAAATTAATAGGCTTTTAAAAAAGTCTAATCCTAACTTTTTTTATTAAACATGTCATGTCAGACCAAACTTTGAAATATCTGAGTCTGATATACGGTTGATTTTTTAGGCATGAGTCTAGCATACGGCATATTATAAACTTTTTTTCTGATGTAGCCTAACTTTTTTAACATTATCTGGCATGAAAGCATATTTCACATTAAAGTATTTAAATAATATATTTTACATTTTTTAAATAGACTAATCTAAACCTTTATAAATAAAAAAAACTAATAAAATAATAAACATAAGAAAAACTAATAACAATATTAATAACATGCTAATGTAAACCTTTATAAATAAAGAAAGCTGATAAAACAATAAACATAAGAAAAACTACAAACAATGTTAATAAGAGTGAGTGTGTGTGTCAATAACAGTCAAAAACTAAAAACAATATTAATAAGAGTCACAGTGTGTGTGTGAACAACAGTGAGTGTGTGTGAGTCTAGATTAGCTTTTTTTTTTTTATATAGGTTAATCTAGATCTTTATAAATAAAGAAAACTAATAAAATAATAAATGTAAAAAAAATTAATAAAATTATTAATAAATAATAATAATAAAATAAATAGTTAATTTGACTATATTAATAAATTGCATTGTATTGCACTATAAAAAGTTAAATCATTTAAATGGTTCATGAATGGAACCACATATTTGAAACTATTTACTTAGCCAAATTTAATTTAAAAACCACTTTAACAAATTAAAAATATTTTTAACTTTAATTTAGATTTATTTTCTTACAAAATTTTTGATTTTTTTTTTAAATATACAAAATACCGAATTTTTTTTTTCAAAAATAAAAAATAATTTAAATAATTTTTTCTTGAAAAATTTTCGTTTTTTTTTAAATTTTTTTATCAATAAATTTTTTATCTCTATTTTTCTCGAAAAAAATTTTCTTGAAAAATATCAAAAAAAATTTCTCAAAAATATTTTTGCCAAAAGAATTTCAAAATTTTTTATCAAGAAATATTTTTCATCTATTTTTCTCAAAAAAAAATTATCAAAAGAATTTCAAAATTATTTTCTTCCAAATAAGTAGTTTTAAACCAATTTTAACTAAAAATCTGTTCAAAATATTAAAGTGGTTTATATTTATAAATCAGTTTCAAACCGGTTTAAACTGCACTAAACTTGATTTGAAAGTGATTTTCAAGAACTGAACCAAACTATTAATGTAGTCCAATGTGATTCAGTTTTTGCACCATGAACAATCTTAGATCTTGGCCTACGGCATATCATAGACTTTTTTTCCGGTTTAACATGACTTTTTTAACAAGCTCGATCTAGTCTGAAAGACTATTTAAAAGCCTACTTTACATTAAAGTATTTAAATAATATATTTTACATTTTTTTAGATAGTCTAAATAGCACCCGTGGTCTATTAACTTAATTTCAGTTAACGTTTTAGTTCTTTATCTTTTTTTTTTCATGGTTTGGTCATTTATTTTAATTTTAAGTGACAATTTGATCTTTTATGTTTTAAAATGTCAACTATATTATCATTTTTTTTACAAAAATTCGTCAAAATTTTCAACCAAAACCCATAAAATTAATTATATTATTTCATATAATACAAATTTCATCAGATTCGTAACTCAAATCTTCAAATAAATTCATATTTTCATTCTTTATTTCACTTAAAATTAAA
>JBBPBO010001985.1:4971501-5052796 GCA_037974295.1 Cicer cuneatum
AAAAAAAAAAAAAGATACAGGACTAAAACGTTAACTGAAATTAAGTTAAGGAACCACGGGTGCTATTTAGCCTTATAAATAAGAAAAACTAATAAAATAATAAACATAAAAAAAACTAATAAAATTATAACCAAATATAATAAAATTATAATTAGGAAGTTTGCAATAATCTTTCAAAGAAAAAACAAATAAACAAAATGAACCAATAGTTAATAAATTTAAAATAACAAATACTAATATTAATAAATAATAATAAAAAATAATAATATTAATAAACAATATATATATATATATATATATATATATATATATAATGGCCTATGAGACCTAATAGATTTTTTTTTTAAGTCTAAGCTTAATCTATTTAAATTAATAGGCTTTTAAAAAATTTAAGTATAACATTTTTATTAAACAGGTCAGACTTCAAAGGTGTGAGCCTTTCTTGCAATTAATTTCTTAGGCATGAGTCTCGCATACTATTAATTTTTTAGTCCTAATCCCAACTTACGAAATATCATAAAAAAAAATTTCGAGTCTGAACTGACTTTTTTAACAAGCCCGATTTAATCTAAAATACTATTTAAAAACTTACTTCACGTTAAATTATTTAAATAATATATTTTATATTTTTTAAATAAACTAAACTAGACATTTATATATACAAAGAAAACTAATAAAATAATAAACATACAAAAAATTAATAAAATTATAACAAAATCTAGTAAAATTATATATAGTAAATATGTAATAACCTTTCCAAAAAAACAAAGAAATAAAATGAATCATAATTAATAAATTTAAAAATATTAATTAATATACTTTTTTTTAACTTTTACTTTAACGAAATATAAAAAAAATAATTTGAAAAAGTAATATTTTTTTAAAAGTAATTTTTGTTTGTAAGTATATTTAATTTAATTTGTGGTAGCATTTATTGGGATGATATGTATAATGATAGTTATGGTAATTTATGAAGTAGTAAGCTGGAACGACACGTAAGTTAGTGAGTATAAAAAGAACGAAGTTGTCTTGTTTTGTGTATTAAGAAGCAAGAGGAAGCGCGAAAGAGAAAGAGAAAGAGACAGAGACAGAGTCAGCTCAACGATGGTGACAACGAGACACGACATAGACGAATTACCGAAGAACTCGGCCAACTATACAGCTTTAACGCCGTTATGGTTCTTACAAAGAGCAGCTCAAGTTCACCCAACCAGAATCTCCATCATCCATGGCTCCCGTCATTACACGTGGCATCACACTTACCACCGTTGCCGTCGATTCGCCTCCGCTCTTTCTAACCGTTCCACGGGTCTCGGAAACACTGTAATACTTTTTCAATCGCTATTTTTAATTTGTCTTTGCAATTAATTATGGGTGACGATGATTGATGATGAACTTTTTTTTTTATGAATTACCAGCTCTGTCGCTGTATATAAGAATTCGTTGACTAACTCACGAGAATTAAGAAAATTGTATTATTAATTTTGTTGGCAATTTGAATTGTTTTAGTAGTTTACCTTTGTAGTGCGATAATTAGTTCATGTTTTGATTGTAGTTTTTGGGCCAAGTGCTAAATAGTTGTGATGGTTATAAACTGCAATCACGGTTGGTTGCAATTACGCTGCAATCCGTTACGGTAAAATGCAGACAAATGCGGCCGCAGTTGTGATTGTGATGTCATTGTAGAGAACTGTAAATCTGTTATATGCAATTGCAGTTGCGGACCACAATTTAGAGTTATGGTTGTGATGTGTAACATAGTTTTCTTATACTATTTCCAACAGGTAGCGGTTATTGCACCCAATATTCCAGCTCTTTATGAAGCTCATTTTGGGATTCCAATGGCAGGGGCTGTGATAAACCCTGTGAACATTAGGCTAAATGCATCCACAGTAGCTTTTCTTCTTGGTCATTGCACTGCAGAAGTTGTAATTGTGGATCAAGAGTTTTTTTCACTGGCAGAAGAAGCTTTGAAAATATGGTCTGAGAAAACAAACACATTCAAGCCTCCAATTTTAATTGTCATTGGCGATGAAAACTGTGACCCCAAGGATCTTAGATATGCCTTGAGCAAAGGAGCTATTGAATATGAAGACTTTCTTTCAAGTGGTGACCCTGAATACGATTGGAAGCCTCCAGAGGATGAGTGGCAGAGCATTGCTTTGGGTTACACGTCGGGGACTACGGCTAGTCCGAAAGGTGTGGTATTACATCACCGTGGAGCATATCTTATGTCTCTTAGTGGAGCACTTATTTGGGGAATGAATGAAGGAGCTGTATATCTTTGGACTCTACCCATGTTTCATTGCAATGGTTGGTGCTACACTTGGACACTTGCAGCTCTCTTTGGCACAAACATATGCCTCCGCCAGGTAAAACTAATCTCTGATGGTTTTTTTTTTCCTATGCATTTATTTGACTGATTGAAACAAATTGCTATTAACTTGTTATGTTTATCAACATTGTCAAAATAGTGACTATAATGTAATAGAATTTAAACAAACCACTATTGTTCTGCGAACCACAATACACAATTTAGTACAAAATATTGTCAAATAGTTGCTATAGCGTTTTCGTGTAACGAACTGTCGTTTTTTTGCAATGCACTATTGACAATACCGATATCTATTTCATTGATTAATTATCTCTTGGCATTTTTGTAGTTGGGTAAGCTAGTGATAAATGATAACATGCTCTCTTGTTAACTAGTATTGTTGTGTACTTTGTTGAGAGTTGTTTCCTTTAACAACTAGTTAGTTGATATCATCCTCAATCAATTTTTCTTGATGTGTTTACGCAGGTATCAGCAAAGGCAGTATATGAAGCCATTGCTAAGTACAAAGTGACTCATTTTTGTGCAGCACCAGTGGTGCTTAACTCAATACTTAATGCCCCAGCCGAGGAAACCATTTTTCCTCTACCTCATACTGTACACGTGAATACAGCCGGCGCTGCTCCTCCTCCTTCTGTTCTTTCCGGCATGTCTGAACGAGGATTTCGTGTCACACACACTTATGGTCTTTCAGAAACCTATGGCCCGTCCATTTATTGTGCCTGGAAACCAGAGTGGGACTCGCTTCCTATTGAATCTCGAGCCCGTCTCCATGCAAGACAAGGAGTTAGGTACATTGCCTTAGAAGGCCTGGACATTGTGAACACAAAAACAATGCAACCTGTTCCTGCTGATGGTAAAACTGTTGGCGAGATCGTGATGCGGGGTAATGCTGTGATGAAAGGCTACTTAAAGAACCCTAAAGCTAATGAAGAGACCTTTGCTAACGGATGGTTTCATTCTGGTGATCTTGCTGTAAAGCATCCAGATGGATACATAGAAATCAAAGACAGATCAAAGGACATCATCATCTCAGGTGCTGAAAATATCAGCAGTGTAGAGATAGAGAATACTCTTTACTCGCATCCTGCAGTACTCGAAGCATCGGTGGTTGCGAGGCCAGATGAGAAATGGGGTGAGTCTCCGTGTGCATTCGTGACATTGAAGCTGGGAGTGGATAGCAGTAACGAGCAGCGTCTAGTTGAGGATATACTGAAGTTCTGCAGGGCCAAAATGCCTGCTTATTGGGTCCCGAAATCGGTTGTCTTTGGACCGTTGCCTAAGACAGCTACTGGGAAGGTACAGAAACATCTGCTGAGGACAAAGGCAAAGGAGATGGGGCCTGTCAAGACGAGCAAGTTGTAATCATATTAGAGCAACAATGACGATGCAAGCTGCGAGTTTTTGTTGCTATGTGATGTGTCATTAGGATTGTAAGAATCAGTGAGAGTTGTTGTTCTATAAATAATATAAGCTTTTAGCTTGTCCTTTAATGTATTTCAATGTTTTTTTGTTTTTTTATCTCATTATGCAATTTGGATCCTACCATATATTTCAGAAAATACTCTTTGATTGATACAAAAAGCTTTTGTGAGAGTTGTAAAAATTATCATGATTAAGTGATTTTTTTTTGGTCTTGTAAAGAAAAGATTATTGATCAACTTTGTGGATAAAATAGAAGATTAAGTAAACTGATTACAAGTCAATCTTCATAACTATCAAGCCGATTAAGCTTTAAGCTTGTTTACATCTGCTAAAAGTTTATAACTATCTACAGATGCACATTGATTGGTGTCTACCCTATGGTTATTGCATGACAGAGCAAGTTACCTATGTTATGATCGTTTCATATTTCACATGATGCAAAGATGCATTTAGCTGAAGGAAAAAAAAACCATTTTAACCAATAGAAAATGACATGTACATTATTGGTGTAAATTAATTTTATATTGTCAACCAATAAAAAATGAGTATTATTTAAAAAATAGTTACAATAGAGGCTTACATAATAATATAAGATGTTCTTATTAGATGATAGTGTGAAACTAATTTACATTTTGTTGACGTTGGTGCAAGTCGATTAAACTTTTCAATTAGTGGAAGATGGAGGAACGTAGAAATGTTAAAAAAGAGTTGAACGGTGATTGTGAAATATAAAATAAATAAAGATAAAATAGTAATTGAGTTATTAATAAGTTCCATTCCATTGAATACATCTTAAATTGGGAGAAAGGAAAATTGGATAAAATGGTGGTATTGGATGGAATGGCTCCATCATATTCCATTTTATTTCATTCATATTTTATAAATTCAAACAATGCGAATGGAATATAACTCTATACCGCTCAATTAAATTTCATTCTATCAATCTAAACATAGCCGAAAACTATACTTAATATGTAAATTTTGCGTACGAAATTTTTAGATTTTGAGAATAATGTCAAACACATTTATAGCCATTCAACCATTCATATTTCAAGTACATTTTATTTTATTTTTATTTATTTATAAAAAAACAGTATTTATTCTTTCAAACAATTAATTGATACACAATATAATTTAAAGTTGTTAAAATTTGAAAGAATCAATTTGCGAACAAACTCACAATATTTAAATTAATAGCATTAAACAGCAAAGTATCTATAATTGTGACAAAGTCTATAAATATAATAAAAATGAAGTGTCAAGAATACCCAAGTTTCTGAATCTATAACATTAAAGACGCCAAAGTAATTGGTAATTGATTTAATATGCATTTGATCAAAATCGCTCTGTAAATTTAAATCAAATAAACACTGCACTAAGATGATTTATATTATAATAAGTGTAATTATTTTATCTCTGAAAAGTCTTAAAATAATTACATGTTAATACATGTAAAAATATTATATTATATCTTTGTTATCAATTATTATAATTTTAAAGTATAATTATTTTAACTAATGTAGATTATTTTTGCGTAGGAGTTTGACCATTTTGTATCAAGACAACTAAATAATTATGTAATTATATGCCTTGATCATAAGACTTTTCAATTAACAATGTCCTATGATTTAAAATAATTGATAAATAAAAGAGGATAGAAAATCACTTATGTAACATTCCTACGTTTGTTTATGCCATGAGATTTGCAGGAGTATGGAAATTCTTCGGTGCAATATTCAAGACCATTATATGTCTTCAAATTCTTAACTTTTAAATATGTCCTATTTTCAACTATAATTTTCCATTCTTTAAAGGTTTTATAAGTTTTATTTTTATTTTTCAACAATTAAATCCAGACTTTCTTACTGTAATCATTAAGAAAATTAATGAAATACTTGTTACCTCTATGTGAAGCTATCCTGACAGACCCCTATAGATCACTATGCAAATATTTCAGAATTCCTTTTGAACAATGTTTATACACATAATGCTCACAAAATTCAAGATCAACTATCTGTTCACCATTCAACATTCCTTGTTTTATAAGAATATGCATTCCTTTGAGATTTACATGTCTCAACCTTTGATGCTATAAGCTTGACTTGCTTGTGGCTTACACTGCCATTGTTGTTTTCTAGTGACAACTTGTCATTTGAGAAGATAGATCACATGATCTCTCATTCCTTTCATGACAACTTGTTTTTTATCACTTTCAACACTCCTTTCTCTGCCTTGTAAGAACATCGAGCTTCTTTAGACATTCCCAGAAAAAACAAGTTCCTTTTGAATTTAGGAATACTTGACATTTGATAAAACTCTCTTAGTGCCATCTTCAAGTTCGAGCTTGATGGAACCAATTCTAACCACCTTGCAAATAGTCTTGTTTCCCATTATGACCTTACAACCATCAGTTTTTTTGTATCCAAAAAACTAGTCTTTATTTTTGAGGTCCTAAGAAAATAGCAACCTAAATCAAGTACCCACTCATCTTCCATGATTTATGTTGAATATTTGCCATTAGAACCTCATTACTTTCATAACCTTCAGAGCCAATAGAAACACTTCAATAGTCATCATCATTGCCAGTCTTCTTTTTTCCTTTTCAATCAAGCCATTCCTTTTTGAAATTACTTTCTTTTTTGCATGTGAAACATTTCAATTTTAACTTGTCCTATTCTTTATTCTTGGTCTTTCCCCGGTGCTTCTCATTATTCTTTCTTGCTTTTGCTTTAACAAATAATCCTTCACCATTACCTACATTCTTTCCTTATGATTTCCTTTTTATTTTTATTTTTTGAAATTAAGGTGGACTGTACTTCTTCCAACGATAAATAATTTCTACCATAAAAAAGTGTCGTACAGATTTTCCAATGAGCTTGGTAAATAGTTGATTAACTGTAGTTCTTAATCTTCATCGTCTATCTTTACCTCTATATTTTCAAGATCTAGAATGATTTTATGAAACTCATCCATACGATCTTCTATAGACTTTTCAAATTGTGCATCTTGAATGCATATAACTTTTGTATAAGTATAAACAATTTGCTAAATGATTTTGTAATGTATAAATATTATAAGTTTAGCCAAATACTTGCAGTTGAGGTTCCCTTTGACATTTTCCTTAGAACTTTATCACAAAGACTCAAGATTAAAGCATTGTGAGCCTTATTCATGATATCCTTCTTCTCCTTCTATGAAAGAGTGAATACCGTTTCTTTTTCTCCTGCCAACGCATCCTCTAATCCTTGATGAACCAACAAAGCTTTCATCTTAAGACGCCATAACTCAAAATCATTATTTCCATCGAATTTTTCCAACACATACTTGGTTGATGCCATGATTCCCTAGATCGCAACCAAAACTACTGATACCAATTGTTGTAATTAACCTTCAAGAATGTTGAATTGTTGATGAATTGAAATTGCACAAAATCAAAAGAAAAAAGAAAGAACATTAGGCATATCCACCAAGAGAACAGTAGGCCCATTTTATTTGTACCATAGCTCCACAACTCTCACTCTCTTACAACTTTGAAAAACTAGTGCTACTATCACTCTTTTACATTACAAATACCAACAGAACATAAATAAAAAAAAAAAAAAACAATATTATTAATCAATCCAACACAATAAAATCACAGTATGCATGTGTAGGTCAATGTTGGTAGGTGGGTATGAGTTTCATCTTCCTCATCCTCGCCACCCAGAATTTAATACTTTTAAACGTATCAGCATAACCAAAATACCCGTAATCCTTACACTTATTCATACTACACACATGTTGAAACTCAAACCGTAGAACAGGCACCGTAGCTTCATAGCAAGCAATTTCCTCCAATTTAGTTTTGTGAAGACCATATTTCTCCACAATCAAGTACCAAATCTGACCCTTATCACGCATCAACTCAACCAAATCAAACTCATCCTTCTCATCCAACTCCACAAACTCAACATCAAATACATCGCTCAACAACTTCCACATACTCTTCCAACTAAAAACG
This sequence comes from Cicer cuneatum, assembly GCA_037974295.1. Classification (NCBI taxonomy): domain Eukaryota; kingdom Viridiplantae; phylum Streptophyta; class Magnoliopsida; order Fabales; family Fabaceae; genus Cicer; species Cicer cuneatum. Next base: position 4,979,259 of record JBBPBO010001985.1, read on the forward strand.
TCGCCGTTTGTGCAATTAAACGCTTCGTTTTTTGCATTCTTCGTAACCGCAGCCCACACGTGTTGCTTGGCCAGCACGCTTGCATCCGTCATGTCACAAAAATTATCCCACGTGTACTTACTTCCTGGGTACCGAAACGGTAATCCTAAGTGGCGACAAATAGCAGCATATGTCGCAAATATCATAAGCGCGTTGTGCGCACTTCTTGGCGACGCGCCAATTATGATAGAGGAGCGGTGTATTGAGTAAGTAATCGAAGGCGCGTAGGATGCAACGAGATCCTCAAGCGCGTAATAGAAGTTTGGGTAAGGGAGTCGAGGCATATTCTCGTTGAAAGGTGGTTCGTGGCAAATGAGTTGGTTTGACCGGACCGGATCATGAATCGGACCCATGTAGTGTTTGGTTCCGGTTTGGACAGTTACGTGGGTCAGAGTGGAAGAAGGGGAAGATTTGAGAACTGTGATAACGTTTTGAAGCATGGATTTGTTAACGGTGACGTTAACTTCTTCGTCTCTGTCAAGCTTGAAGGTGAGCCAGAAGAGGTGGGTGACTTCGTGAGCAATGGGTAATAGCTTGGCGCGTGTATCGGCTGAGTCAACGGCGTCGAAGGTGAGGAAGGCGTCAAGGATGGAATGAGGGAACCAGGTGTTGGGAAAACTGCGAGCCGCGCCGTAAACTTTCCATGGAGCGGCGAGACAGTTGGGATCTTTCAAGGCTTCGGCTAGGCTTAGACCAGCCATTCCCGTGACTCCTACGACAAGTGCTACGGGATTTTGATGCTCCATTACTGATGAAATCTCGGTGGCGGTGTCTCTTTATCCTATTAGTCAACTCTGTCCAGTCCTATATACATAAGTTTTTTTGTTTTTCTTAATATGATTGTAAAATAATTTGAGATCTCAGGAAAGAAATAGAGATCTGTAATTGTTATTAGTCTTAGTCTTAGTCATATAATAGAACGTATTAAATTGATTTATAAAAATTACTGAGTATTTATGTATTATTGTTAATTTAAATTTATTATTTATCACGAAAGGGTAAAAAAATGCTCAAAATATATATTTTTTAAAAAGTTTAAAATTTAGTTGTTAATTTTTAGACAGAAGTTGAATTTGTGACTTATTTGTCACTTTAAATTCTCTAAAATTTTAGTCCAACTTGTGATTCTCATGTTCAAATATACTTGTTAAAGAGCTCAAAAATGAAATATAATTTGAGAAGTTATACATTCATTACTTTAAAATTAAAAAAGAAATTTTTTTTTAGAGAAAATGGATCATATACTAATAGTGTAAATTAATTTTATACATAGTCGGTGTAAACTAATTTTCTTTATAAATTAATTTTACACTTACAGTCAAAAATAATTTTTTTTATAAGAACAACTAAGAATATAGTTATTGATTTTTATTTGTCAATGTATTATTATTGTAAGTGCATGATAGAATAACCATACAATTTAATAATTGTGATCCAACATTAATGTAAAATAATTTTACATTAACGATGTATATCAATTAAATTTTAAAAAATATTTATTTATTTATTTGTTAACATAAAAATATTTATTTATTTATTTATTAACATATACTCTTGAGTTACTTGTTCACAAGACACTTAAATAAATACAAATATTAGTATATGTCTATTTAATTATTTTTAAATTATTTATATATTGCTATAACTAGAACATTTTCCCGTGCAGATAAATTACACTTGAGGGATAAAATTTTGTTGTTATTTTAATTTTAATGAAATTTTATATAAAATAAACTACATTAGTTAGGAACTTTAAAATGATAACAAAATATGAGAAATATAATATGTCAGATAAAAATTAATTTTATCAAGGTCTCTTTTTAAATACTACTATTTTCTTGAACATGTCTCATGGAAGAGTAGTAGATGTTTAAACTTAGTATATTGTTCGAAAAAATTAATTACCAAGATTATTGATTAGATAATTGGGGTATCATCTTCTCATTTTAATTTTTTTATTGGGTAGATGTTTATCATATTAATTACATTATATATTATTTTGGTATGTTTATGTTGTACTATCTTATAATTGAAACATAAACAAAATTAATAAAGATTAGGTCTAATATAAAAAGTTAGACTCACACAATATAATAAATTTGTATTCAAACTTTCACTTAAAGAAGTAATTATATTTATTGTCCGATGCGCTTTAAATGAAACTATTTTCAATAGAGTAAATCTATAGAAAAATATGAATTCAAGAACTAAATAGTTAAACAAAATTGCAATAAATAGACTGTTAAAATGAAAAGAAAAAAGCACATAAAAAAGTCCCCTATATTCATAAAAAAATCCCCAGCAATGAAAGCATAAAAACGATTTACCGCCGATTTAGAAGGATAATGTGATTTAAATTAAAATAAATAAATTATTTACTTTAGAATATTAATTATTTTAATATTTAAATTATTTATAAGTAATTTAAATTATAATAAATTAATTAATTATCTGCTTAATTTCTTTAAATTTAAACTATATAAATTATTTATAAATAAATTATTATTTTAATATTTTAAAATTATTTATTTTATTATTATAAAGAGCAAAAAAATAATTTTAGTTACGATAATAAAGATAAAATTGGAAGAAAAAATGATAAGGTAATAAATTCATAAATTATTTGAATTAGTTTATAAAAAAAAAACATTATAAGCTCATAAGTGACTATTATCAAATAGAGTTTATAATTTATAATCTCATTTTTTGCATTTTCAATCAGAGCGTATGGATGAAAAAGATCTACTGAATTATGTGCAACCAATTCATAAAAATGAAGCGAAACATTAATAAGTATTTTCTATTTTTATTATTTATTTGTTTGTTAGATAAAAAGTGTATTTAATTCGCAAATCAATACAAGTAGTTGATAAAATATTACATGACAACTTTTTATATTCCACTATATTTGATGATTGATGTATAGAATAAATAATTTTGCATTACACTTTGTTTGATATGTTTATGCACTAAACAAAAATAATATAATTTTTATTATAATACTTTTTATATATATATGAATGACTGTTAATGTTAATGAAAACAAGAATGAGAAAAAATAACGTAGAGAGAGAAGAGGAAGTAAGATAGATAACAAAGAAATGAGAAACAGAGATAAAAAATAGACAAAATAGAGGGAGAGATAGTACAGAGAGAGGAATAGAAACATAAGATAATAGAAAAAAAGATAAGAGGGGAGAGGAAGATAATATAGAGAGAGAAATAGAGACATAAAATAATAGAAAAAAAGATAAGAGGGGGAGGAAGACAGAATAGATGAATAATAATTTTTAGTAGAAATTAAAAAAGTATTTTGATATTTTTGATAGTGCTTGGATTTATGAGAAAAAGTTGTCTTATGATTTAGTGGTGGATAACAATTTTTGCTTTAGTCGAATTCTTTTGTTTTGTCCAATCTCATAATTAGTTTTTGAATCAAACAAAGTAAAAAAAATTATCATATTTATTTTTCTTTAGCAAATCAAACACACTCAAAAAAAGTCGAATGCTTTAAAAAGAAAAATACTGAATGGTTGAAATCTTTATGTGGGAATGTGGGATTAGGAGCTCTTTAGCTGCTAAATAAGTTTACTCATTATTTTGTTTTAATATATATATTACCACCCTAAACCCCAAAGATTACCCACTACTTTCTATAGCACACCAATGGAACTCTTTGTTTAATATATTAAAGATTACCTACTACTTAAGCACACTTGTCGATCTCTAATATGCAAAGTAAAAAAATTCAGTAGATTACATAACTTTTTTTTTTATTATTATTTTTTTAAAAGTAAAATTTAAGGTAAGACCACATTGTTTCATATAATGTAGAGATGATTTTATGCTTAATTAAACACTTGCAAAAAAATTATATTTATATTTTTATTCTGATCAAAACTCATATAACAGTGGGTTTGAAAGAAGACAATCCGTGAGCGCGCTGTTTGGCCGGAATTTGAGAATGGGAAGAGATCCATTGGTGGGGTGGTATCTGCAAACACTTCGACACTCTAGTTAGTATATGATTGAGTTGGGTGATAGACATAAGAGATAACATACCTTATTAGGTCATGAGACATGGTTTATATAGCATGAAATACGACGGTATTGGGCTTGAGTCCAGAAGTCCAATCCAGAACAGAGGCCCCCAAGTCAATTACTTATGCTAGCATGAGGAGTCGACTTATAAACATTGTCATTTTTGGTGTATTATTCTGCAATGTTAGCTGAAATACACATTTTCACTTTATATATGAAGAATAATTATTGTCATGTTGTATTTTGAACACGAGTAAGTATATAGTTATGTATATGACTTTAAAAGTAGTAGTACAATGAAGGGATGTGTATCAACTTGTTATGGCCATCGCGAACGAAGTGCTTTGGGACGTGTCAAGGTTCTTTTGATCCGAGCTAAATAGCTAGGTAGGGGACTTGAATTTGTCATTTTGGCTAGTGTTGTCCGTTGAGGACAAAAGCGTTTTATGCTCGACGAATATCTTGTTGTGGTTTTCGCCTTTGTGTTCTCCCAACCGTTGGGATTAGGTCGGCTACTACTCTAAGGTTATCTTTGAGTGCAGTTAGGGATTATGCTATGTTTGGTCTTGTGTGTGTTAATCAAAAGGGGTTCGGCCATGGGCCAGCCTATAATAGTCGCCCCTTAGTCATTGTCCCGAGTGATGGAGACATGACTTATAAGGCCATAGAAGGCCTTGTCGATGAGGTTGAATCTACAAGAAATTATTTTTTGCCTAGAGTGGGATGATATCTTTTGGATAGAGTTGAGTAAACATAGTTAAGTAGGCATGTGCGCTCCCATTGGTTGAAAAATAAAGAGTTTGTCGAGTAAGTGTTGTTGTGTGGGCATGATATGCATTATCATCTGTTGAACAACAAAAATAGCTAATCGAGTAGGTGTTGTCGCGCTTGTTGCGTTTTTCATTTTACCATTATTGATGAAACATTGTTTGAGAAAGAGCTTAATGAATTAGGAGTTGGCTTATGTTAAATTGATTTATTCTATGCGGAGAAACTCGTGTACTTGAGTTTACGAGTTCGAGCAGATTGTTGAGTCGTATAGACTTCTTATCAGTGGCAAAACTCGTCTGTTTGAGTTTACTGATCTGAACAGATTGTTGAGCTGTATTGGCTTCTTCTTAGTAGCGAAACTTGTTTGCTTATGTTTATTGATCCCGAGAAGATCGTTGAGCCGTATAAGCTTCTTCTCAGCGGTGAAATTTGTCTGCTTGAATTTATTGATTTGGGCAAACTGTCGAGTCGTATAGGCTTGAAACTATTAATAAAAAATAAAAATAAAAATAAAAGGATATATATATAATTTTATTTTTTGTTAATATTTTCAAGTGCTACAAATGATATGTGATTGATTTAAAATGTTAATAAAGTTGAGATGTGAGATTCATCATGTGATATATTTGTATTCTATTTTTTGCTTTACATATATTGTTGGCTTGTTAAAAAAAAAAAACCAATCATTTGATAAAGACATGTTATTACACTTTCTATTCTTATTTATAAATAAATGTATTGATATATTTGATTTAAATTTTAGATTAAATATATAACGTTTTTATAAATAGAGATGGGGGAGTAATTTAATTTTAGTTTTTGTAGCAACGAGGTGAAAAAGTCGCGGATCTCTCTCGGTCTCTTACTCTCTTCTGTTTTGTTTTTAATTTATCGTTTTGTTTTTCTTAATTAATTTTGTGTTGATATTTTGTTGGTTGATCGACTGAAATTGCCACGTTGGCATGTATGGATGGAATAATGGGATGTATATTAAATGAAACTTTTACCTTATTGTAAACAATAATGATACATGTATTTCTAGAATTCAAAAAATGAAAATGCAAGTCCTAACTAGTGTTTCGCATGCGTAGACTCATCGGATCTTAGTGGTAACACGTGCTTCACTTGTTAGATCTTTTGTCCATTTTAACAACAGACAATGTTTTTGGGAGTCTTATATGTTAGGATCGAGATAATGAAAAGTATTGAGAGATAAAGCCATCGAGTTTCCATTACACTGTTGTGCAATGGAGGATCGAAATTCTGTAGCACTAATAGTTGGTGTAACAGGAATGGCTGGTCTAAGCCTAGCCGAAGCCTTAAAGGAGCCCGGCTGTCTCGGATGCCCATGGAAAGTTTACGGCGCGGCTCGCAGGTTTCCCAATACCTGGTTCCCTCATTCCGTTGTCGACGCCTTCATCCCCTTTGACGCCGTTGACTCAGCCGACACATGCGCTAAGCTACTACCCATTGCTCACGAAGTCACCCACCTTTTCTGGATCACCTTCAAGCTTGACAGAGACGAAGAAGTTAACGTCACCGTTAACAAATCCATGCTTCAAAACGTTATCACAGTTCTCAAATCTTTCCCTTCTTCTACTCTGACCCACGTAACTGTTCAAACCGGAACCAAACACTCCATGGGTCCGATTCATGATCCGGTCCGGTCAAACCAACTCATTTGCCACGAACCACCTTTCAACGAGAATATGCCTCGACTCCCTTACCCAAACTTCTATTACGCGCTTGAGGATCTCGTTGCATCCTACGCGCCTTCGATTACTTACTCAATACACCGCTCCTCTATCATAATTGGCGCGTCGCCAAGAAGTGCGCACAACGCGCTTATGATACTTGCGACATATGCTGCTATTTGTCGCCACGTAGGATTACCGTTTCGGTACCCAGGAAGTAAGTACACGTGGGATAATTTTTGTGACATGACGGATGCAAGCGTGCTGGCCAAGCAACACGTGTGGGCTGCGGTTACGAAGAATGCAAAAAACGAGTGATAGTAGCACTAGTTTTTCAAAGTTGTAAGAGAGTGAAAGTTGTGGAGTTATGGTACAAATAAAATGGCCCTATGTTCTCTTGGTGGAGTTTGCATTACCTCGTTGATGATTTATCGATGGAGGATGCATTACCTCGTTGATGATTTATCGGTTTTATGGTTGTAAATATTATGTTTTGGTGAATTTTTTTATGTAAAATATAATGCTTTAGAATTGTGAAACATCAAACACTTGGATTTTTGTTGTATATGTTTCTGACTTGTGAGACACTTGGATTTTGGTTGTGTATGTTGACTACAAATATCTTCTATCTTGTTTTGATGAATTTTTTTGTTGAAATATAGAAGCGGGTTTGAGGCTAAAAATAATTAGCGTTGATTGCCTTAATGCTACGGCAGACGCAAACGTAAGCAAAAGTTAGCGTCTATGAACGCAAATAAAAACAAAATGCTTAACTTAGCATTCGTTATGTGTGACACTATGTAGCCTATGTTAAAATCTTTTAATTATTGTTTCGATCAAGCATCGACTTGGCGGACACAACTGTTTTGCTTCAAGGTTCCTAGCGTCTGCCACGACATAGACACGAATTTGACGCTAATTCGTTATTAACATTCGTTTTCACCCTCTTAGCGTCCATTTTAGGTTGACTTTAGTAAACTTTTGTTGTAGTGGGAATAGTTTCCATCGCTATATAAAAACTGTTGAGTTTTTTGTGAAAAATACACCAAAACTGTATGCAATTTTTAACTTTTCTCTCTTCTCCCTCTTTACTTCACACATATTCCAAACATCTTATTTCTTTTATTTTTGTTTCTTTTCAAAATTTGATCTGTCGGAATTTGAGTATTTTGAACTACTTTTCTTATTTCTTTATGTTCATTTTTGAAAATTGTCTCATTAGAATTTGAGTGGTCTTAATTTCATACTTTTAAAGTGGCCATAATAGCCATATTCAAGGGCAAAACTTAGTTATGACATGTGGTGGTCACAACCACCACAAAATTTTCTTTTTCGGTTAAAATAAATATACCTATAATAATATTTATTTATAATATATGGTATTATATGGTATTATATGGTATATACAACGAATGTCTCATTAATAATATCAAATTGTGGAATGCCTTAGTGGTAATAGAGACTTTTATAAACATCGTAGTTGTTTTGTAATTTTTTTTTATAAATTATTCTCTTCAATTTTTTAATAATAGAAATCTAGACCGTAATTTGGTCTACAAAATTTGATATATTTGGTTCAGGGTCGTCTTAAAGATTTTGGAGACTCTATTTTAATCTTAAAAATTGAGCCTAATAAAAAAAATATAATTTTAATAATTAAAAAATTGATAAAATAAATTTTAGTTCATACACACATAACAATCTACATGATGCGTATCATTTGGTTACATTAATTCATTTAACAAGAAAAAATGCACATATATCATGTCACCTTCACATATTAGACTCAAAGATACATTTCACATTTCGACAATAATAACCCAACAATCACAATTCAATTCATAAAATACACTGATTATAAAATCCAAAATTACAAAAACATACGCCACAATATTTATATTAATTATCATATCTATTAACATATGTCAGGTTTAATAAAAATTGATTACAATCCGATGAATATATATCTCACTACACAAACTACAATTATTCTATAGACTTATATAATTTAGTTTTCACAACCTTATCACAGTTAATAATTATTTATTTTTTAATTTTTTTTAATATAAATTTTAGAAATATTGGATAATTTATATTGTAAAAAGAAAAATTGTAGTAGACAATATTTATTATTATTATTATTATTGTTGTTGTAGTATTACCACACTATGTCGTGTATGTAGGACAAAAAATGATAGATTAATTAACAATTAGAAGTATAAAATCAGAAGTATAGTTGCAGCTCTCTCTTCCTTCCGTATTCGAAACGACGAATTTAAGGACTTGGCACTCACGCTTTGGATCCTTCATTGCTGCTGGCTTCAACTCTTGTGAATTTCACATATTCGTTAATCAATTTAACCTTTTCGGCACTGGCATTCCTTCCCTGAGAAGATGACCATCGACTTAGATTCAATCACTCGCAAAGTCGATGTCGACAATCGCATTCCTCTCCGCTATTACTATCGAATTGCCGATAATCTCCTCAAGCAGGTACTTCATTCCCTTTCGATTTAAGCCGGGAATTAATTAATGATTCATCCTCAATTACGTTAGGGCTTTGCGAATTTAATCTCGAATATTGGCGAATCTCAAGTTAGGAGAAGCTTTTTGTTCACTACTCTGATTCCTACAAAACTCACTTCAAAGACCATTCATGCTATTTAATTATTTATGAATTATGATCACTTAAACTTGTTAAAAATTGATTTTGAATGAATTAATTTTATTTAAAAGTTACTTGAATGTTATTTTTGGATGCATTTACATAAAAGTGAATTGAACCATAAATTTCAGTGTAAAAATTATGTTTAGACTCAAAAGCTACATATCCCAGTTTGAAGTTAGAATTAATTGTGGAGGTAAAATTAATTTTATGTGAGAACAACCAAACATGTCAAAATCAATTTTACAACTCTAGAATCAATTCTGGCGGCTCCAAATGTGAAATCAAACATCGGATACTTAGATTATCAACTATGCAATTTAGGAAGCGATTCAGTAGGATGTGTTTTTTGAGACTAGAACTTGTTCATCTTCTAGTTTGTCACAGCTCCATTGTTACAAATCAATATAAAATTTGTATGTTAATCATGGAATTTGAACTGAGAATGGTGCATGAACGCTTGAAATATATAGATGCTAAAGTTATTATTACACTAATAATTTGCACTAATAGGTGCCACAAGTTTTGTGTGGAATAACTTGAAATTTGATGTATTCCTGTGGTTGTTGCTTTTTAGTGTTTATGTCATTTTGAGCAATGCTTGTGTGGTCAATGACATATCTAAATTACTTAGACACACACAAATGAAAAAATGTAGAGAGGAAAGAATAATTATTATTATTATTTTTAATTATTATTGAAAGTTTAATGATGTGTATATTTTGTGTGCCTAAATGATTTGGATTTATGGTTGTAACCGCACAAGAATTACTACATTCCTTCTAGGCGAGTTCAGTTGAGTGATTAATTTTGTTCTTGTCAACAGGCTAGTGTCTACAGGGAGGAGAATAATATAGTTGACTTGTACATCATACTCCTTAGATTTATAAGGTAAAAGTTGACAGTTTATGGATTTTCTGTAAACACGTAAGTTTGCAGTTAAATTAAGTATAACCTTTCCATTTTTTCCTTAATAATGTTTTTTGCATCTTTTCAAGTTTGGTTTCAGAGACCATACCGTATCATCGAGATTACCAAACTTCACTTCCTAATGAAAGAGCAGCATATAAGAGGGTGAGAAGCTGCTTTGCCAATTTTTATGCTAGATGTCCATGTGTTTATTTTTATTTTGTTAATTTAATTTTTTCTATCATTTTTTCCTTTACAGAGATCGCGTCTTGTATTGGATGAGCTTGAGTCCGTGAAGCCTGAATTCAAACGCCGGTTGGACAGATTGAATGAATCACGTGTACAAGCTCCATTGCCTGAAGAAAATGGCTTCAATATGGCTTTGCAGAGTCCGGCGAGTTCATCTTTGGAATGGCCAGCTGTCAATAAAAGATATAGCTCAAGCATGGATTTCAAACAGGTGAGAACATGGCGATGATTGTTTTATATCAGTTGTTGAGATACTGAAAATTTCTCAAACTATTTTCATCTGTTCCATGGCACCCGATTTAGGTGCAACTTGAAGTGCTTGATTTAAAAGTTTTGTGGGTTCTATCATTTTTTTTTTTCAATATACATTTGTGAAGGAGTCGCGTAAATATCACAAGACTTCATACTTTTCTGCTCTTATGCCCTTGCATGATGTTTGCAACTTTTATTGTTATCAACTCTTGTTCTTTTCCCTGACATATTTGCAGTCTGCTGGATTGGGTTCACAATCTTCATCGACATATAACAATACCACGTTATCTTCAACTTCCATGTCCATTGACAAGCAGTTTCAGAAATTGTAAGTATTTTTTCCTAACATTCTATTCTTTTTAACTTTCTATAACTTACACAAGGCCTGTGAGTGAGAGATCTTTTTGTTACGAGTGTTAACTTTGGGATTTTGGCACAGTCTAGGAGATAAATAATAATATGATGGTAAAATTGAAATTATGGATTGGGATTGCCTGTGCTCATTCTTTTGACTTCCCTTTTTGTCCCCAAACAAATTTCCTTTTGTCACTTAGATGTCTAAGTGGATTTCATGTTGCAGGCTTAGCAATTGTTTTTCCCCTCTGGTCTACCTTCCTCCAATTCCCTCTAAAAGAAAAAGTAAAGAGTGAACATAAGTGATTCATTTTAACAGTGTTTCTTGTTATCAGAGGAAGAATTTACTGCATTTACTACTTCTACTCCTCATTGGATCAAACTCTAATGCTCGATTTATATGTTGTGGTTCCTTATATATTATTTCCATTCCTATTGCCATTTTCATTCAGTACACATTTAGTGTATATGCGCTTTGCTTTTCATTAGTGTATATGCGCTTTGCTTTTCATTAGTGTATATGCTCCTATTATCCTTGACTCCTCGTGATTTGAGGAGGTTCTGTCTTGGGCATTCATGACAAGATATATTTCATAAGAAAAAGCATGCTGCTGTGTTGAAGGAGGAAATATGATAATTGTTCTCTGGACTTTGCAGATCTCTTAGTCTACCCCTACCAAAGAAGGAGACCTTGTCAAGACACTCATTTTTAGGCCCAAATGGTCTCCGGGGACAATGGCTTGGTCCTACTACTGAAATAAAGGTAAAATTGAAGTACAGGTTTGTTATATTCAGTGACCATGAATAATCTATATTTCTGATATAGTATTTGTTGGAACAATAAAGTTTTAGAAATAAATAATAGAACCTGAATGCTCTGAAATTGATATTGGCTTATGATGTGTTTTCTTACAAAGCATATAGCATTAGCCCTTATGTAAATTGATACTATATTCACAGACTATCAAATTAAATAGGGAAATAAATCATGAAATATGAGATGTGGAACCTACCCTAGGAGATAATCTAAGATACTCGAAAATTATTGTGAAAACTCAATAAAGATATTATGAGATGATTTTTCATAGTTCTAACAATACTGATGATAGGGACTTGGGTATTATGAGGTGCCCAAGTCCCACATCGAGTAATATATGGGGTGCTCAATGGAGTATTTAAGTGACTTGGTTCTTCCCCTTGATAGCTAGCTTTTAAGGGAGGGCTTCCCAAGTGCTTGGATACTTATTAACTGATATTTGGTGCTGTGCAGGTTCAGTATCCAAGCAGTAGTGATCTCACACATGCCAAGGATTCAAGGTTTGACTCATTTATTTTAATTTGAAATTACGGTTTCTTCTATCTATTTCATATATTCATGCTGTGCAAATTGCGCAAGTCTTGTGTTCTCAATCTTTTGTATTTTGGATCCTGTGTCTATTTCTCTGTCCATTAGAAAGAGTATTTCTTTTAGAAAAACTATTTTTATTTTTTCACGTTTCTTTTCTTTTTAGAGTGATGCTATGTATCACGAACTTAAGGTTTGTGAAATTTCATGAAGAACATTTTGGGTTCAAAACAAGTTTCACAACTTCACTTTCGAATATGGCAGAAATCAGGATGGGTAGTGTGCTAAAAAGCTAGTCATAAATATTGCTAGTGACGTATCTGTGACTGTTATTATGGTGACCTTTAGCATTTTCCTTTTTTTAATGTGTTTCTCATTGTAACACAATCTGAAAAAATAAAATGATTATGGGAATTTGTTGAAATCTAAGATCAGATTTTGTTCGAAGGTGTGTTGTTCAGCTTTGTTATTCTGAAATAGAACTGCCCGCACACCTACTATTGTGTTGTTCATGCTGACAGTGCTGTAAAGTATGATCTTGTTGGCATTAAAGATGATGATCAAGGACCAGTTACATCCACAATGGATTCAATTCTCTCCTTGGATGATGGAAGATGGTTGCATCCTACTGTTGAGTCCCGTTCTCCTGTTGTAACGGAATCCTTACAGTTGCTCAACATCAAGCAACCTTTGCCTCCTCCTGTTCTTGCTCAGGTTTACCCAGAATCTGCCTCCATTCCTCCTTCAAAAGTTGCAGATCCAAGGCCAGGACCAGCAAAATCTTCTCATGACTCCGGACTTGGTCCCACTACATATCAACACCTACACATTGTAAGCCTAATTTTATTTTCTGCTAGAAGTGTGCACAATCAATATTGGGCTGTCTTGGTCATTCATTGGAACTTTTTCTTATTTGTTTTTATTTCTTAAATTGTGTAAATCATAATTTTACTTTGTTTTTGCAGCCTGTCAAAATGATGGATGACTTTCTGAGATTGGCTTCACAAAACACGCGAAAGAACTTAGAAACTTGTGGTGTTCTTGCAGGGTCTCTGGTAAGAGCAGTAGAAATTTTATGTACTTTCAGATTCAAGAAAATTTCTGGGGTGCTAATTTTAACAGTAATTTGTGCTTGCAATTTGGTGGCTCTAGAAAAACAGGGTTTTTCAGATCACAACACTTATAATCCCAAAGCAGGAATCAACTTCGGACTCGGTAAGAAGATATAGTTTTCTGTTTTAAATAATTATATATGCCATTAAACTATCTGCCTCGGTGTATTTAATAACATAGCATTCTAACATTAAAAGACTACCTTATCTGCATTTATATTATTGCAATATTATCATTTGGACAAAGTAAAACTGTAACACTGCTTTGAGGTTATTCTGCACAGATGCAGTGATTGACGAATCTTGTATATTTAGGAACTATCGGTATTGGAGATGATTTCTCAACATTTTAGTGAAAATTCTGTTTCAACCTCCATCAGTACTGTAAATTTGAATAATTCACACATATATTTTTATATACTACTTTCTCTAGTCAATTTTAGTAGAGTCATCCTTGGGAATTGCAATGATTGTGATAGACCCTCTGCTACTTAAGTGTATGTGAGGAATGATAGGATGAAAAGCAGTTGATGGAGAATATTCAAGCTAATAACTGCAGTGTTACAGACTGCCTACGTGACTGGAAAATGAGTTGGGTTGAGTGAGGGATAAATGTAAAGATATGCAGAAGTTGAGTGAGGAATTGGGCTTCAGGGCAGAAGGAAGCGTCAAGTTCTGTATTGTTTTCATCATGTTGTTATGACCGTAAAACTCAAGTTCTGTATTGTTTTAGGAATCCTAATATTCAGAACAATATCCTTAATTAGAATAGTTATCACAAATAACTATGTCAAACATTAAGCATTTTATAATAATGCAGATATCACCAACCAAAAGTTTCAAAATACACAATACACAAATTCACTGTCAAAGTGTTTTAATAGAATCCACAATGAATCCAGGCCACCTTATGGCTACATAACGTACAAGTTCCAAAATAACATCATGGGCCAACGAATCAAAGGAGGTCTACTAAAAATTAATGCTGAGAATATTTGAAACTGCTAAATCCAACCCCAAACTCCAATAATCACCACAAACTAGCTCACAGGAGAAAATGATACCTGGGATTTAAAGATTCACCAATGTCTCAAGAATGTTTGAGGTAAGTAGAAATTGGAGAAGTTGGGGAAAATAAAAGTACAAAAGTAGATCCTGTGGATGACCAAGGATGCAGAAAATAGGGAAAGAGTATAATGTGCGAGAAGTTTTATTTGTTTTGCTTTCTTCATTTTTTTTAACCTTAAGTGATGCATTGCATTTCACATATTTTGTTTTTGAGTGAGTGATTATTTTTCAGTGGTCTGTTTGTGATTGGGGATTTATTTTCATTTTCTTAAACAAATAACTGGGTTTATATTAGATTGCAAAATGGAATGATGCATGTTATATATGTAAGGATTGTAATTTTATTATGGTTTATTGATGCTTTTTTCCTCTACTGTGCAATGTTGCATCTAAATTGACTCTGTTGTTCAGTGTCAAACATTGAATGAAGAAGAAATATTTGAAGTTCAAGACGGCTTGTCACTTTTTCCTTTAGGTTGGATACATGTAAGTGTTCCTTGGTCTTAATATATGTGTTTATATTCGTGAGTAATGTGTTTTTTTTATCCTGTACGGTGGCAGAAAAAAAAAATTATCGCATGGTATTGATTTTTCTTGCTATATGATAGAACATTATGACGTCATTGGATCCATGTAGCTGACTCTACATAGTGGAATAAGCCTTGGTTGTTATTGTTGTTGTAGTATTGATTTTTCTTTTCTGTACCATCTCTCTACAAGGCTTCTTTGTTCTGATAAATTTGCGGCCTATGGAATTTGTATCACTTATGTTGCTGTCATATTTATGAACTATGAAGTAGGAACTTAGTAAGATCGTTCGTAAGTTACCTGGTTCTCTTTGTAATCGTGATATAGGCGAATAATTGAACTGATTGCACTAAAAGTTCATTATAAAATAATTTACTTTCTGATAGTGATATCAATGTGAGTAATACTGCACAAATAAATAGGCCAGATCTTTGACAGAATTTAAGGGTGTGTTTTTATTGAATAAAATGTTAGTGGGCACTTACTCGTCCGAAAGTCTACATGCCTTTCTGGCAAAAAATTCCAACCATTACATTTGATATCAGTATAGCCTTGAGGAAAGCAGAAAAAGTGAAAAACACGGCAGATCAGTTGTTTTAAGAAGTAGAGGATCGGAATGAATCCTTTTTATTCCCTTTTCCTCTTGGGGCTTTGAATTATACTCTTAAGTTAACAATTGCGGGCTACTATTTTGTAATAAGTTCCATCTCTTTCTGTTTCTTTTAGTTTCCACTGCCTTTTGGTATTTTATCTCTATCTTAAAGATGACCATTTCTGCCTTGCTACGTGTGAAATAATTATTATCAAAGTAACCATAAGGCATAAGCCTTAACATGCTGATTTTGATGGTTGGATGCATAAATAGTTTTTTCCCCATCAAGGTTCAATTGGAGATAGATTACCTTTTGTTTCAAGCAAACCTTTTGTGTTTCTTTTACCCACACTTTTAGTGTAAATGTTTAAATGTCAGTACTGATATTACTTATTTATCTTTTGATTTCAAGACACACCCATCACAGACCTGTTTCATGTCATCCGTGGATCTGCACACGCACTACTCATATCAGGTAATAGATGGCACTATATTTATAATTATGAGTTAGACAGTTAGTGTAGCCCTCTATTTATGGCTTAGGCAAGAAGTATTGCACCAACGCACAATGTATATTTGAATTTTCCGTATAATATATGAAGTGATAAAGGCCTAATAAATCGAAGTATATTGTTTTCGTTAAAACAATTGGGGAATAAGCCTTATTTTCCAAATTTTAAAGTTCTTGTAACATTCAATTTGCAATTGCATGAAACATTTTATTTTGATGTATCTAGCTGAAAATGTGCATATTTTGTGGTTTTATTTTAGATAATGTTACCAGAAGCAATTGCTATAGTCATGGCTCCTACAGATACAACAAGGTAACTTTTTTCTTCGGCATTCATGAATCATGATCATTACTGATTAAGCACGGAAACATCTACAATAACCTTGATCACAATCTGAGCTATGGCTTCGCTTCAAACAGAATTTTGTCCAAAAGATGCTTTGCCAAGATTGGATTAGGAAATGATTTGCTACGTTGGGTGTTGAACTTTGGGTATAGACCAAAGGTGTGGAGTGGAGGGATGTGAATTTGTTTTTACTTGAATAACTTGCTCAAAAGTGTGGTCCACATTCATGTACCATGAAAAAGATGCATATTATCTTTGATTAACCTTGATGGTAAAAGAGTGATAGGGTTATTTAGATGAATCCAACGGAAGTATGATTTAACAAGTTGCAAAAAAGTGTTGTTACTGCTCGGAAGTCCCCACCCTCCAATCCTTGCCACCTAGCTAAACCATTCACCTTTTTCTACTGTTATTTGCTTAAGCGTTCTTATATTCTCACACCCCCTTTCTCGCTTCCATCATTTTTTCATCTCCTCTCTCTCTCTCTCTCTCTCCCCCTTTTCCCCTTTCTTTTCTCTTTCTATCTGTCTTCTCTACACCTCTCTCAGACCTCGAAAGAGCATCATTTTTGTTTACTTACTAGTTATTAAAGTCAGGAAACCTTTTCTTAGCAAAATTTATTGACTATGAGTTTGATTACAAGAAACGTAAGGTCTTTATCTCGTAACCATGTGCATAAATTGTGGAACCTTGATAAATCGGGTATAGTAACTGGTTTTGGTAAAGTTTTCATCTCATAAAATAAATAAATAAATAAAACAAAATATCTGCCATGTAGGAGCTAATAACAGCAACCTACTTCCTGAGATGTATATTATCAACTGTACCCTAGAAACTATTTAGTTTGTATATCTGCTGGACTGCCTTTAATATAGAAATGAGGAGTATAGTGCTAATTTGATATAGATATAATATTTGAAGACTCTTTATTTGAAAACGAATAATTATTATATTAATTTATTTTACTTTCTGTCACTAATTAGAATTCTGCATTTATGTGGTGTTGCAGTCCACATGGCATATTTCATCTGTCTGATCCAGGTGGTGTATCTGTAATTCGTAACTGTCAACAACGTGGATTTCATCCCCATGAAGAGCCTTCAGATGGAAGTCCCATATATGAGCACTGCTCTCATGTCTATATGAATGCTAACATGAAGTTTGATGTTATTGACCTTCGAGAGAGATGATTGATTGGGGGTCTCTTCACAGATTACATACAAGTACAGGGATCTACCTCATTTTCTACTGGACGCCATGCCGAAAATTGCATCTCTAATGTGTGGATTCTTCTGTATTTATAAATTATGGTAGAAAACACTGATCATCAGTCCCATGATTTTGTATTATACTAGCGAAAATGTGAAAAGATAGTTGTGTAAATCTAGCAATATTTAATACAGGGTGAAAAAGATACTCAAAAATAACTTAAATGTGATATATAACATTTCTGTGTTGTACAGAAAACCACACCATGAATGCAATTTGCCTTGACACAAATGCTTAGGGTTTGGGGCTGATTATGTGCTGTTGTGGGTTGGCGATTTAGAATATATTTAGACTTTCCGCTCATCAAAGCAGCCGAGGAAACTATTTCCAGCTTAATTAGACTATTAGGGAAGAGAAATACTGAACCTTATTCTGATTTTTTTTTATTTTTATTTTTTATGTAAATGAAATCTTGTCTCAGTTCAAGTTTATCCTTTTAAATTGCCTTTGTGACTAATGCTATTCTTGGTTTGACAGCGTAAGAATTGATACTAGATTCATTTGCACAATTGATAAATTGGTGCTTTAAATAAGTCATTATAGTTATTAAGATATTAGGATTAGCATTTTATAATTATGAGATAAATTCGTCTGCATAATGATTACATTAGGAATACCTAAGGTATTGGGAGTTCCTGATTTAAATAAAAGGGTTAAACGAGGATATTATGTTGACTAAATTTTGTGAATTTGATCTTCAATTGATCGATCATTCTTGGATTGAGAGTGAAATTTGCTTGCATAGGAAATTGATTGAGATTGTTTTTTTGGTATGAGAATTCAACTGAAATCTTAGTATCATATATACCAGCCGCATGCATCAAACATATATCTGTTTTTTTTTTTCTTGAAAAAACAGATCTGGTTAGATGTGGTGTGGTTCTGCTTTGTTGACTAATTATTTTGTGTTTAAGTTTGAAGTTCTTATTTTATAGGCTCTCAAAGAAATGCATTTTGTTAGTATAAATAGTATTGATCGCTTTTATAAATCTTTCTTCAACATTATAGTTCAATACTTACATGGTCTCATAATCCATCTCATTTTAATGTATATTAAATTTATTCATGTGTCTATTTGTCTAGAAACATGCCAAGAGCGGCTCATTGAATATGTCTTGTGCATTGACAATCATTTCCCACCATTTTCAACCTTAGGCCTTTTTCTTTTTTTTTTTTGTATTTCTTCTCTGACTTCACTTTTCTCAACTACAAAAATTTACACGTTCAGATAGGGTGAGAAAATAATTTTTTTTTAATGTTAATTTGGGCTTTTTAGCTCACTTTATAGTAGTCTCAGCCCATTCAATTCCAAAAACACCCGGTAATAATATTAAAAAAAAAAACCAGAAGACTAATAAAAACCGTTATGTATCTTCCTCAACAATAAAATACCGTTATCGAAACCCTGTATAGCAACTAATAGTCTTTTCTGTACTCCGCGGTCATTTTGAATACTCTCGATTTTCAAATTCTTTTCACATTTTTTTTCATTAAGGAAACGAATCGATGTCGCTTCGACCAAATGTCAGGACCGAGATTCGCCGTAACCGTTTCAAGGTCGCCATCGACGCCGAAGACGGTCGCCGGAGACGAGAGGACGACATGATCGTGATTCGCAAGAGCAAACGCGAAGAAAGGTTGCAGAAGAAGCGTCGCGAAGGCCTTCAATATCACCAACAGTTCCCCACTCCTCTAACTTCTTCCAAGGTACTTGGCAGTCACCGCAGTTTCCTCCCTTTGCTACAGATTAGGGCTCAATCTGTTTCTTGATTTCAAATGTTGTGATTTCAAGTTTGATCACGTAGTTTGATAGCAGATATTATTCAATCGTGTTTTGGTTGTTTGGTTTTATTTTCCTGCTTCTGTTTTAATTAGTTATAGGTTATAGGTTATTTGTTAGTTAGTTTGAAGTTAGTTTAATTTTCTTTACCTTAGGATTAATATTAATACTTCCAGAGCTTATGCTGTTTTGGCAATTTATGAGAATCTTCTTTTTCCTCAAAATAATACAATTATGATATCAGTCCCAAAATCTCTGCGTTTTTACAATGGCTGAAACCCTAACAGTGCCCTCTTCCTCTTCGTTTCCCTCTGTTGCCATCGAGTCTCTTCACCCAGTCCTCTCTACATCCATTCCAATGAAAACCCTTCTATTGTTCTTCACGGACAAAATTACCATGGCTGAGCAAGGGCAATGTGTATGTCTTTGGAGATGAAGAACAAGTTTGATGTTCTCGATGCCACAATCAAGAAACTGGACTCTCAAGATTCAACTTTTGGCTTTTATCATTCCACATTATTGGAAGTATTTTTAGATTTAAGATGCTTCTTCTAAATTTCAACCACGAGCTCAAAAATGCGTTCATCTAGGCCACAAAGCAGGTATTAAAGGTTACGTTCTCTTTGATTTACATACTAAATTTTTTTTCCTCTAAAGGCATGTTGTCTTTTTATAAATATTAGTAATATGCTGTCAGTAGCAGTTAAATTTAATAGGAGCAACACTTACTATAGTTAGGAGCAGTTGTCTTGATTTGGCAGTTATGTGTAGAATAAGAAAGGGAAACAGAATTGTATTCTGTTCATTCTGAAGTTGTGTGAATTAAATATTGGGAGGGAGAGAACCAAGCTCTCCAATTCTTGGTTTGTTTATCAATTCCAACAGAGTATTATCTATAAAATTCAGTATTTTATTCCATAGATACCAATTTCTATCATATTATTTCTAATTCTTTACCTGCACCTAGTGCTGGTGCTATTTCTAATAATAATCCTAATTGTACTACTCAAGATGCGCATTGCACGCTCCCTCCCCCTACTCATTCTACTACTGTTATTACTACTACAACTTCTATTTAGAAATAAGCATCCCCCAATTACTTAAGGAACTATCGCTGCAATATTGTTCATTTACTTAATCCTGCTCCTGTGGCTCTTTCAGGTAATCCTCACTATCTGCATCATTTTTTATCTCATGACCATGACTATATTTCTTCTGTTTCTGTTGTAATCCTTTTTTTGTTTTAATTAGTTACAGGTTATTTGTTAGTTTACTCTTCTTTACTTTAGTTTGTTTTACCTCTGGATAAATGCTTCCAGAGCTTATGCTCTTTTGGCAATTTATGAGAATCTTCTTTTTCTTCAAAACAATATTACTTGATATGGTTCTTTTTCATGTGTGATGTTGCAGCTACAGAATCTTGCTTCAATAGTTGCAGGTGTCTGGTCCGACGATGGTAGTATGCAACTGGAAGCAACCACGCTGTTCCGGATTATACTTTCAAATGGTAAATTCGTTTGTAATTGCTATTTTCGTAATTGCTCATGTTGCTCAGCTCTCCGTGTTAATGTTCATACTGATTTTTGTTATAGAACGAAACCCTCCGATTGAAGATGTTATTCAATCTGGTGTTGTGCCACGTTTTGTTGAGTTTCTCGTTAAGGAGGATTTCCCTCAACTTCAGGTTCCAAATGTTCGAATTTGCATCTTTTGTGTTTTTCTGTTGTGGATGCTTACTGCTTAAATTGTGTCTGTAATGTACAGTAGTTGATATTTGTTGTGGTCATTGGTTACTAATGTTGATATTATTTGTTTAGTTTGAGGCTGCATGGGCTCTGACAAACATAGTATCTGGAACTTCTGAGAATACAAAGGTGGTGATTGATCACGGAGCAGTTCCTCTATTTGTCAACCTGCTTAGTTCATCTAGTGAAGATGTTCGAGAGCAGGTATCTCATACTTGAATGCGATTGAACAGGCATCTTCCATGTTTTGTTTACGGATGATTAATTCTATGAAATTTTAGGCCGTGTGGGCTTTAGGAAATATTGCTGGTGACTCCCCTACGTGCCGTGATCTAGTGCTCAGCCATGGTGCCCTTGTTTCACTGGTGGCCCAGTTGAACAAGCACGCCAGACTTTCAATGCTCAGAAATGCCACATGGACTTTATCAAACTTTTGCAGGGGCAAGCCACAGCCTGCATTTGAGATGGTAATATCTATTGTTTCATTTAAATCAAACCTTAGAGATAGCTTCTTTTGGCTATTCTTATTGTTAATGTATTGTGTGACAGGTGAGACCCGCTCTTCCAGCTCTTGAGAGTTTGGTTTGTTTGGACGATAAAGAAGTTTTGACAGATGCTTGCTGGGCCTTGTCATACCTTTCTGATGGCACAACCGACATAATTCAAGAAATTATTGAAGCGGGTGTATGTGGCCAACTGGTGCAGTTTCTTCGGTGAGTATTAGTTCTACTGTACTTTGTTTAAAAGGACCCTGTTCATGTTGTTTCAATTGTTGATTTCCCTAACTTTGTATACATTTCCAGAAACCCATTTCCTTCGGTGCTGATCCCCGCTGTTCGTACAGTGGGAAATATCGTGACTGGAGATGATATGCAGACTCAGGTAGTGACTTGTAACCAGTTGAAATAATTACTTGATATTATCAAAAGGGATAGAGTTGCGGCTGTCAGTCTTCAAGTTTTGTCCAAATCCTATTTCTTTCAGAATTTGTGTTGCCATTTTAAGATTTTTCATATTGTGTTATTTTTGTTGTTGCTAGTTAATGATCAATCACGGTGCACTTCCTTGCCTTTTGAGCATATTGACACAAAATCATAAAAAAAGCATCATGAAAGAAGCTTGTTGGACTATATCAAATATCACAGCTGGAACTAAGGAACAAATACAGGTACGCCAGGAAATCCTAATTTATTTGTCAATGTCTTTGTTTTTACAGGCTCTATTTATTTTTTGTACTTTGTTGTCTACTTAGTACTTGTGTAGAATCTGCATACATAATGATTTCATACTAAATTCAATTAATGGAGAAATTAAACTTTTGAAGTTACTGAAATGTGCCCAGGTTTTCATAATTTTTGTTATGGCTTATTGTTCTGTCATAAGACTCGTAACAGACAGTAAGTAGTTATGGTGGAGATGTTGGGATTATAACCAGCTTATATTTAGTTCTGGGGAATACCAACACAATGAATAGTGAATTAGTCACCACCTCAATTATGTAATATTTATTTCCCATCTAGCTTCAAGCAGTAGAGGTCTATTTAATATAATTATATAATGCAGGGTGTCAATGTGTTAGGACTTAGATAAATGAAAATTAGTTAGTAGAAGTAGTTAATTGGTTGAGATTGTTAGAAGTAATTAGACTCTTAGAATATTAGAAAATATCTTATAATATCTTTTATATTATATTAGAGTATCGAGTTATTTCTTATGATCAATTTATAATCATAGAGATATCTTAGAATATCTCTCATTATATTATGATTTGTTCCTGATTTAGGATTGAGTCTATGTTTTTCTATAAATAGAAATTAGTATTGAGTCTTTTGTAATCAAGTTAGCATAAAGCTATTATCAATAATATTCAAACTCTTATTATTTTCTCTCCTCCTTTTATCTAAAATTCTACAACTTCAACATAGACTATTATGTTTGTTAGTAGAGTTAGTTAGTGATCATTTCCCTCTCTTATCTTGAGTGTACATACCTATAAATAAAGGTTCCATCTCTTATGAAAGTATCTTTTAGCAACTTTAAAAATTGAGTGGTGTAAACCATTGTAGGAGCATATCGCTCTTGTGTAATCATTTTTTTTGGGAGAGATTTTCTCCTATTATTTTTTATTTTTTTTCTAAATACTAGTGTTCTTCCTCTAAATCCTTAAAATCAAATTCTTGGGTTCCTAACACATTGAGCTTTGCTATTGTGTTGTCTTATAAGAACAAGAGTTTTGACTGTTTGAGCATGAGGGAGGTCTCAGCTAGCTTGTGAAATTTGGCAGATCGGCTGGATTGGATGAAATTTATTTTTGTATCGCAAGGTAGATGTTGGTCCAGTACAAACAATTGGTCAGAACCATCCCACTAAATGGAGGCTTTTGTCCAGCTGGAAACAGGGCGTTGAATATTTATATTTTCTA
Source organism: Cicer cuneatum (assembly GCA_037974295.1). Lineage (NCBI taxonomy): Eukaryota > Viridiplantae > Streptophyta > Magnoliopsida > Fabales > Fabaceae > Cicer > Cicer cuneatum. The sequence continues at coordinate 5,002,951 of JBBPBO010001985.1, forward strand.
ATTTGATAACTGAGAGATCAAATGAGTTTATATTTTATTGTTGAGTTTATTTTTCAGTTTTCATTTTCGTTTATTGGTTGACATTTTACATTTGTAGGCTGTTATTGAAGTTGGTCTTATTGCTCCGCTTGTCGACCTTCTTCAAAATGCAGAGTTTGACATAAAAAAAGAAGCTGCTTGGGCAATAACAAATGCTGCATCTGGTGGAACTCATGAGCAGATCAAGTATGTGTTTTCTTTAATTGGTTGTTCTTTAAATTCTAACTTTGTGAATTTATGATATTCACTTGTTTTATGGGGTTACAAGGTACTTGGTGGGTCAGGGTTGCATAAAACCTATTTGTGATCTGCTTATTTGCCCTGATCCAAAAATCGTCACTGTCTGTTTAGAGGGCCTAGAGAATATTCTGATTGTTGGAGAAACAGAGAAGGTCCCGGGTAACCGTGGAGATGTCAACTTGTATGCTCAGATGGTAGATGATTCTGATGGATTGGAGAAGATTGAAAACCTGCAGAGTCACGACAACAATGAAATATATGAGAGGGCTGTTAAACTTCTTGAAGCATACTGGTTGGAAGAGGAAGATGATATACTATCTTCAAGCGATGGTGATCCACCCGGTTTCAACTTTGGAAGCGAAGAGTTTCCACTCCCATCTGGTGGATTCAAATTCGGCGGCTGAAGACCTTTTCTTGAGTAGGTACATGTTTTACTAGTCTTTCGGGTAAACAAATCACATGATCATCATTTTGACTCATTTTTAGATAATATAGTCTGGAGGCCCAATCCTTGCACCTTGTGTCCGGATACAGTCTGGTCTAGTTTCCATTGTGGTTAATTAGGTGTGGGGGAGAATCGGTTTATGCTACCATGTCTCTAAATGGTTTGCTGTGTGGAACTGAACCACTGAAGCATGGCCTTGTAAGCTCTGTTCTATTAAAAATACAGATGTTGGGGGAAGTATCCAGGTTCTTATATGGCATAAGGGCCTAAGGGTGGTTGGGGGGTGGATGCGGTTTTGAGTGCCATTTTTAGAGTACTAGGTATACTTGTAAGTTTTACTGGGTCAGTATTAGATCCAAGGAGAAAATTAGTTCTTTGTTTGTGCATTGTTTCATACTTCTCCTACTTGATTTTTCGTTTGCAACACATGGAGAGTTGGAGATTGTATATTAATCTGATTTGGCCTGCATTAATTTGGTAAAAACTAAAGCAAACTAAAAAATGTTTTGATCCTTAACTGGTTCTTTCGACCCAAATTTACAACTGTAGTATTGACCTGTTATTTTATTTGTTAATTTTGTATTTTGAAAATGTGTTGATTTGGTGTGACGTGTAAAAAGACGTGATTGGTTTGAATAAAATCGAAAAAATGGGACAAATTTCATTATTATGTGGAGAAACAAAGATGTGTAATTTTGACACAAATTTGACAATAAATTTAGATAATATATAGGGTTAATACAATTTAAATTAAATATGTGGATAATTATGTTTAATATAAATATAAATGAAGGAATATCACATAGTAATGCAACTCTTGAATATAGTTTGGCTGTGATTTCAAACGCTATTAACTAGTATGTTTTAAGGTGTATATTTGAACATAAATCAAAGTTATTGAATATAATGTATATTTATAAATCTGCAAAAATCAATAGGTATGTTAATTTGACCCAAACTTATATATAGGATTTTGGTTCCTTTTAACGTGAACAATTCACTTTAGAGAATAAAATAAGTAATATTAACTATTGATAATTAAATAAATAATTGATATTATATGCATATGTATGAACAATCATGTTGATTATAATATGCTTAATTGTAGTTTTAGTCTTTTTTTTTTAATTCAATTTGTGAAATTGATCTTCTTATTTTAAAATCAAATAGTTTTGGTCTTTCAATTGAATTTTTTAAAGTTATGATGTGACATATTTTAAACGATGTGACATATGATGCTATAATGTCGAATGATTAATATTCATAAAATTGCAATAAAAATTTCTCAAATTTTCAAATTTAATCTCTAAAATTATTTATTTTTGTAATTTAATTAATTCATTCATTAATATAAAAATAATTGATGCACGAGATTGTATGTCACATTGTTTAAAATATCTTCAAGTATTATTTATTTAGTTAGAAAATCTGAAAGAATTATCAAAACTGTCGAATTTTAAAATAAATGATCAATTTAATGAATTAGTAAAAATAAAATATCAAAACTACAATTAAATCATTATAATATCAATAAATTGATTAACTTATTTTACCAACCACTTTAGAGGAGCCAAATTCTTATACATAAAACATAAAACATAATTATAATAATGTCAATAAACTAAATCGATTTTAAAATTTATACCAAAGGGAGACATCTTTTTTCCCTTTCCTAGTTTTCCTGCCTACATCAACTTTTCTTTCTATCAAACAAAATATATAATAAGAATTTCTCCTCTTTTTTCCCTCTAATCTCCGTATAAAATATTTGTCACCATTTTAAAGCCAAACTTTGTGAAACTATCACGTGATTTATGTATATATAGCTTATTAGTATATACACAAACAACCAACGTTCAAGCAATTTTGTCGCTGACTTCACGTGATTTATGTAGCTTATTTTCCTTGTATTTAATTTAGTGCATTATAAATTTAGAAATTATTGTTTTAATGAATGCAACAATGAGAAAATACTTAGTTTGTTTGAGGAATAGATCATGACCCATTAATCGCGGGGCGTGAGGACAAAATATTTAGTTTGTTTCCAATCCTAAATAAATAGTTGGTTTTGATCTCTGAAAAGGCAATCTAGGAATGATATATAAATCTCGAATATTTATATAACATGTGCGTGAAGTAGTGATAGATGAATACAGTATTTATTACAAAAATTCTAAAATGACACATAAATTTTGTAGTATGAATTATGAAATGAATTAACGAACAAATGATAACGTGGTCTTTTCTCTAAGGTTGTGTAATCCTTTTCTTACCTATATTATATGTATAGCTTGCGAACATCTAATTGGTTATTTATTCCTTGTTTAATATAGTAAGTTTTTTGTTTGCATTTGTTATTGTAACAGGATTAATAGAATAATTGACTAAAAATGAAGTATATTATCGGTGACTAGTAAGCTAATGTTTTTTTTTTTACAATAGAGGGCCCAAAAAAAGAAACAACATAAAAAAATCTAAAAAGTTTTTAGGGAAAGAAACCCTGGTATTATCATCAACAAGTAAAATCTTTGGTTTCTCCGGGAGTTAATTATCAATGTAAAGATTTATGTTTTGCAAACTAAAATTTTAGTTGGCTAATCATGATTAATACACCTATTTTTTTTTTGCATTAAGCGTAGATGAACTTGACATTTCAATCTTTCGTAGTCAATCTACAAATATGACTTAGAATAGAATAATCATTTTTCCACAGTCTAGTTTCGAATTCTATCTATGAGCTAATTCTGTTTTGTGTAGCATAGCTCACATCTGAGCCGCAAGAGCATCACAATAATTGATCTTTTCAGCATATCCCTTATGCCAATGCCTCGAAGAATGGTCTCCTCTTCATTCTAAGAGTAGTCATGCATGCGCTACCAATAAAAAAAAGGTTTGTATTATATGCAGCCCTTTCCATTTTCGAATGAGAGACCAATCAACAATAATACATGGATGTTGCTCGAAAAGGTGAACTAGGCTTTGCTCGAAAAATGAGTAAACTAATCTTATCATATTGTTTAGTATATTGTTGATGCTTAGTAAGAATTTACCTTTTAATTTGTAAATCAATTTTGACTAAACTCATATTGTCATAAATCAATCAGTCTTACCAATATTTAAGGTATGATTGGGTCCCACTTATCTTCATCAGGTTCTCCCTATACTTTGATCACTTTTACTATTATCGATGACTAAGTTATCGATAATATTACTAATAACTAAATGATAACCCACACGTTGCATGTACGAGTATAATTTATTGTATTTGTTAGAAATTATAAAAAAAAAATTAAAAGTTATATTTATTGTAGTACAATGAAAAAGAAGATTCAAATAAGGTGACGGTGTATAAGCATATGAAAGATAAAAACAATCGCTTTATAAACTATACATTAATTGTGAGGACACAATTTAAAAAATACTGCAAGGAAACATATTTTAAACAAAATTAGATCTTCTCATAGGAGTTTTCATATTTTCAGGGTTACATGGAAAAGGAATAAAAAATGATGTGGGACATTATGTAGGAACTTAGGTATCTCCATATTTTCCCTCGCATGACATTGTGGGCTAAAAACTCCTTATAGGGTATGTATTCATAAAAAATACAAGTTTTCAATAAAGTAGTCAAATTAAGAGAGAGTTTTCTAATCCCAATATTCTTAATTATCTGAGAACAATACGAGCAATAGTTTGAATTTGGCAACTCAAATATATAAATTACTGAACCAGCCATTACTAATTTGTACAAAAATTATTGTAAGATTAAGTTTCTCCTATGTCTTTTCAAATTCAAAATCTATAAGAAAAAAAAAAAGGAAGGTAAGATATTGGCTTCGGTGTTTCAATGCGATAATTAAGAACTATTAAATGCTGCTGAAGTCCATATGAGAAGTTGAATTATTAATATGTCATGCAACAATCCCTCAAAAAAAAAATGTCATGCAACAAGTGTTTGGCAGACAAGAATAATAGTTGACAAAATTTGTTCCAATGGCAAAATTTCACGAAAATATAAACAATTAATTTTATACAAAGTATTACTTCAGAACATTTGTATCCCTCCCAATATACAAAAATAAAAAAATGAAATTTAAATCAAAACTTCAAAATAATTAAGACAAAAATTAAATTAATGTTGTTGGCACTGTTAAGTTAAGTTTAAGACAAAATCATATGTACTACACAGGGCCATCCTGATATTTTAGACGCTTGTGCAAATTATAAATTTGTGTCATATTTTTTTAATGCACTCTGGAAAGAATAAAACATAGTAATCATTGAAAAATTTGTACCAACCCAAAACCATAATAGAATTATAGTAACATCAGTCATCCATTTATTAATATTATAATATCATCAACCTCTTGGCATTTTTTTGCTATAAAATTATTATCATAATTAAAATTATTTAAAAAACTTATTTTTAACTGAAATGAAGACAAAACTATTTAATTTATTTTGTAATACCGTAGATTGTAAATAAAATTTTAACATTTTCAATTTCAAAAGCATATGTAATATTAATAGGAATGGTTAATATAATTCTATAAGTTATACATGCATTAGGAAATCGATAAAATATTTAAGAAAATTCAATATCATAAAATTTAATTTTGATTCAATTATTAAATATTTCTAATATTTTTAATTCTTCAAATAAAATTTCAACATCACTATCATAAGAATTACCATTTTTTGAATTAGTCTCAAGATTTTTATAACACAAATATTTCATATTTTCATAAAGAGAATTATTAAGGTTTGGAATACTATAAACAATAAAATTTAAGGAACTGAAGAATTGCAAGAAAATCAATTTAAAAAGCTGTTCTCTTGTACTGTGAAGAGAATATAAAGAACAGTACTTTTACATCGATCCCTTACATTCTAATATATGTCAAAATAACTATCTGCTAAAAATAATCAACATCGTGAATTAAAAAAAACAATGATACATACACTTCATTTTTTTCTCCCTCACTATCATCCTATCAAACCATTCATATATCATATATGTTACATCGTTATCTTTATTTATATCTCTCACGATATCGTTGATGTGTTTAGGTGTGTATCGATAATTTTTCTTGGAAAAATCAACTTTGTGTATCCAATATCATATTATAATAAATGATACAAATCTCTATTAATTAAAGTTATTTGCAGTTTAGGTTTTTCTATTTTCATCAATTCATATAAGTTAATTATTTTATATTATCGCATGTCATGTTATTTAAAATATGTCACATCACTATTTTTTAGTAAAAAATTCATAATGAAATATCAAAACTATTAAATTTTAAAATAAAAAAATTGATTTCGTAAATTGATAAAAATAAAAAAAATAAAAATATAATTAAATCTTTAATTTAATCATATGGCTCAGCTTTGAATTCAAAAAATGTTAACAACGTTAAAATTCGAATTAGAACTTTGTGACCGAGCAATGCTATATATCACGAATAATTCATTCACGAAAGCACACATTCTGTTTTTTAAGCAAAATTAAAAAACTATAACTCAAGCATTTGGCAGAAAGAACGGTAAGTGTAGGTGTAAAATAATCAATTATACAATCATTCACGATGTAAGTTCTCGTGAAAATTGAGCATTATTTATACCCAAAAAAAAAAATCAAAACATGTAATATTATAAGCTAGATCGTGTAATGTGCAGGTCGAACAAGACCCTATCAAATTTAGTTCTAAATGTGATAGTTCAAAAAATTCTCAAGTTTGAACTACTAATTAAAATTACAATACATATTGAAGATTCATCTTTGTTTAAAACCCCTGAAAAGTCTATACACGGTACTGATTATAAGTATGAAACTATATATATATATATATATATATTTTTTTTTTGGTAGTAAAAAGTATGAGACTTTAAATAGCGTATTACTAGAATTTAGAGGTAGTGTGTTGTGGAGGCATATATGAGGTGGCAACTAGACGTCCACAAATAAAACAACAAACGTTCCAATTAGTAGTTTTGTCTGTGAGTACAATTACACGTGATTTATGAAATACACAAATGATAATAACGTGATTTTTCTCTAACGTTGCGTGATTATTAATAGTTACCTATTCTGTCATCTATGATTGTTAGCGGAATTAGTACAAGTTAGCTTTTGCAACACTTAAGACCCACTGCATCAAAATAAGAGATTGTTACCTTAACACAAATAAGAGATTATTTCTTTTTTTGTGAAAATATTTAATATGTGTTTATTTTAATGAAAAATTATTGAAGTGATTTATTGTTATAGGTGAGAATTTTTAGAATAATGAAAATTATTTTTTTAATATTTTAATTATTTTTAAAAATATAGATACTTGTTTACTTCAAAATAATCTCTTACTAGTTTCTTGTTAGCAAACAAATTTAACATGAATTTTAAAAAGTGAAAATAGAAAATAATTTCACAAAGTAAACTAGTGATTAGTTTGTTATCCGTCATAAATTTATTTTTAGTTATGAGTCTAATTTTTTTTTTAAAGTATGATATAGTCTATTAGTTCTACTTAAAGTTTAATATTAACTTATTCAAATTAATAATTCAGTCTATTTTTAGTTAAACTAACGAATTAATAAATAGATGAAATCAAATTATATTTTAATATCTAATATAACATTTTAGAAAATTTAACATTAATGATATGTATCTAAACTCTATAATGTAATAATACATTTAAATATAGCAAAAATGGACGTAGCTAATATGCTTTAGTTATAAAAAATGTTAGCAAATTAATGCTTTAACACAATACATAATTTAATATATTAAATTTTTTTTTTGGCTTAATTACAATTTTTGGAGTTTGGATTATACCAATTCAAAGATTCCTTAATATCTATTAACTCTCTCAATTTTTTTTATTTTTTATTTTTTTTAGTTTTGATTCAAATTTTGTCATATAGATCATGCATATAAAATTTTACACAAAACGAAATCATTTGATATGTTATTGAAATTCAATGAAAATTAACGATGTTTAATAAAAGTGTATAAAACATTAATTTTGATATATCTTAATAACATATCAAATGAATTTAGATTTGTATGAAAATTTACATGCACATATTATTTAAACTTTCAATCAAAACTGAAAAAATAATTAGAAAAATGAAATAAAATAAAGTGAAATAGAGATGATTGACCGAAATTGAGAGATGTTTGGATTGAAATTATACAAATCTCAATTTCTGTCCCTTTATTTTCACAACTTTGGAGAATTGATCATTCTATTTTGAAATCTGAAAATTTTGATTAATACCTCATATTTTTTAACTAAAAAATAATAATAATTTGATACATTTTAAATGATTAGACGTATAAGTAGAACTAACTAGATACATTAATTATTTATATGTTTTTAATTAAATTACAAAAATATTAATTTTATAAGTTGAAACTGAATTTTTTTAAAAATAATTTTATTGCAATTTCATAGAAATTAATCATTAAAATATATCACATAATCATGTTTTTAATTAAAAAATTCAATAAATAAATAAAAATTGTTGAGTTTTAAATATAAAAGGTCAACCGTATAAATCTAAAACAATAAATAAAAAGACAATTTTTTTTTTATAAATTGTTAATATAAACCAATTTTATTAATAAAATTTTCATTAAAGTACACAATTTTAATTATTATTATTATTATAATAAAATAATTACACAGTGAATAATTTGGTATAAAAAAAACAAGATTGTACATGGTATGAAGAGTGCATATTGAGTAAGATTTTTTGAAGCCACTATTATGGTAACGGTTTGATTGGAGTAAATGAAGTACCGGTGTTGATGAGTAAGCTTGACCACCATTCATGCCAGCCATCCAATTCCAATTCCAAAACCAAATTTGTTTAATTAATCATTTATCTAATAAAAATCACTTTTAAAGGGAGTGGCGCGTTTTGTCGATTTTTAGGATGTTTTGGCGGGTGAAAATCGATTTGGGAGTATAACAAGGGTACAATAGTAATTTTAAAAGGATACGATTTAGGGTTTTGGTATCTCCATTTATAAAAGGTCTGGTGTTTTATAGATCTGCTGCGGCTGGTGCGTGCGCGTGTGTCTTGTGTTTGAGTCTGTCTTTTCGATTCCTCTCTTTCTCTCTCTATAAAACTCTCTCTCTCTCCTCTCTCTCTCTCTCTACACAATCACTTCATTCATCATTCTCTTCAATCTTGCATGCTCGATCTTTCATTCTGATTCATCCATTCTTTTTAAATCGCGTTTGTGTTAGATCAGAAATCAGAATGGTAGTTGATCACAGTGGAAAGGTTAGTGTTGATTTAACGAGTTAACCTTTTTCACACTTCAATCATTTATGAATCATCAATTAGAAATAACTAATCGTGTTTATTTATTTATTTTAATTATTTCAGGGATCAGACGGTGAAGATTCATCAAACCCTAACGCCGTTTCATCGGATAACAGTCCAACTACCACTGAACAGAAGAAAACCTGCGCCGATTGCGGTACTTCCAAAACTCCTCTATGGAGAGGCGGTCCTGCAGGACCAAAGGTATAGTTAATTATTTCATTAATCATCACTAATTTTTTTTCAATTTATAATCGATTTTGATTTGATCTAATCGATTTTGATCTTAATCATACTAATTTCTTGATCTGATCTGTGTTTGATTGTGAAGTCGCTTTGTAATGCTTGCGGGATCAGAAGCAGGAAGAAGAAGAGAGCGATTTTAGGGATAAGCAAAGGAAACAACGAAGATGGATCAAGAAAGGGGAAAAAGAGCAATGGAGGAGGAAGCAAAGTTGGTGATAATTTGAATTTGAAGCAGAAACTATTGAATTTAGGGAGGGAAGTGTTTATGCAGAGATCGCATTGGAAGAAATTGGGAGAAGAAGAACAAGCTGCGGTGCTTTTGATGTCTCTATCTTATGGATCCGTTTATGCCTAAATTAAACCTAAATCTTTGCCCTATCTTTTTTTTTTTTTAATTTTAGAATTTAGTAGATTATTGTTTTAGGATCCCCCAATCAAAATGAATCTATCAGTATTGAGCCTAACAACCTTCTCATAAATGTATATTTTTATTTTTATTTTCTGCTACTGATTATTGTTGCAATGAGAGAATTATTATGAATGTGTGGTCATGAGTTGTAAGAAATTAATGATGATTGTAAGTCCAATTTTGGTACTATAATATAAATTCTCGCTATTTCTTATTTTTGTTCCTCCCTTGACTCCTTGCCTAGTTGTCTTTCTTATGTTTACTAATATGATGTAAATTTCCCTTTGTCGGCGTTATGGGAAATTTTGTTTTACCAAAATAATAAAATGAATTTACTTCAAATTTTCATATTCGAATTCAGTATCTATTTTTTAGTTTGCCTTTAATTATTTCCAGTTTCCATTCTCAAATGCGATCAATGAAGCACACAAGGTTATATTTTGTGTGATCAACATTTATTAGAACTACAATAATTTTTGTGATCCAATTTCTTGCAAAGATTTAAGATTTAAGGTTGGGTGTCGTTTCTTGATCAATTTTAATTGAATTATTCCCTTTTGGGTAGTGTTAGATTAAATTTGGGTCACTCAACTCAATTCAAAAGAGTGGAGTGAGTGGGTGGCAAAAAGGATAAAAACTTTGAAAGAGGAGGGAACGTGAAATTCATAGTTCCCGCTAGTTTGACTCTTGAAAATATGGAATGGCAGAATGGGAATCACGAAATCTGATTCACACCTTCGTCACTCCTGCTTAGTCACATTTATTTGACGTCTTATTTTTAATTTTTGAGAGCTATTAATTTTTTTTATTTCAATAATATTAGTTGGGATATATAAATATATAATTAAAGTTATGATTAGATAAAAAAAATTAACAATTGTTCATTTAATAGAATATTTGAGTTGTATAACACATTGTATTTGAGAATATTTTCAATTTTGCATAGTATTAAGGGTTAGATTATTATTTGATAATAGCTTAAATTAAAATATGATGTAAACATCTTAAAACTTGTTAAAGTGTGATAATTTTCGTAATCTTGATGGTGAAGTTTTATTTAAAGAATTAGAAGTCATTAGATATATTTGAGCAATTAAATTAAGATCAAACTATATACTATTGAGTTATTTAAAGACATTTAATTATTTTTCTCAATATATACACATCTTATAGAATAGTATTAATTATTCTTTCAATTTTTGCAATTCATGGAAAAAAAATAAAAAGTAAATGAAATTGTTAAGACAATTTCAATATAACAGTGAGTTTAACAAAATAACAGTAGTCTTGTAATTTTGTTGATATTTTAAAGTGTAATTTTTTTTTATATAATTACGATATTAGTATACTATGGTTTTATTAAATATATTGTCAATTCAAACATATAGCTAATGTTTGTTTCAAAAACACCAAAACGACATTGAATTAGAATTAGAAACTACACATCGAATCATTTAAAAATCACGGTAAGAGTGTTAAAAAATTATGGTGATGGTTGTCCACCGTTCAATCAAACACACAATTGTGAAAGATTGATATGTGGGAATATCAATCTTAACTTATATTCAAATGATGAGTTAGGTTTTGCGGTGACAAATTTGATTTATGAGTGAATTGATTTTAACAATAAATAAATAAATTTTGATTAAAAATAGTTAAATATAAAGTAAATTTAATTTGGAGTACATTGTATAAAAATGCATTGAACAATAAATTTGAGATAAAAAAACAGAAAATTTGAGTTTTTTATGTAGAATCAATTATGAAGTTAAAATCTATCTAAAACATCTAAACATCACAAAATGAATTACATCCTGCTAAAATTACTGTATGCTCTAAAAGCATGTTTGGATGTGCATTGTGCAAGATTTTCTCGCATTCCAAAACAATGAGTGTGATACTTTTAATGAAGTTAGAAGTTGTAGATTCAAGTTAATGTTCATTTTTACCGTGGCTTACCAATTTTTCAAACATGCACTTCAACACCCTACGGAGTAAGAAAGCTACAATGTATAGAACTGCGACAAAATTGCATTGAAACACAAGATAATGATAGTTGACGCATTGGAGCTTAAAAAAAAATCAAAATCAGTGAGTAAACTCTAAATTATTTCTCTCATTAAATATACGGTAGAGTAAAATTCAAAATGATATAACTCTAAATTTAATATGATGGTTGACAACTATAATAGAGATGATAATTGACTTAGATATTATGAGCACCTATAAAAAGTAATGCAATTATATGTTCCGATCACTACTTTAAAATTAAATAGATATAGACACGTGTACATTTTAGTATCCACATCACTCTCCATGAGGGATGCATACATAAATTTTAATTACAAAATATTACAAACAAAACTTTATCCTTTGATTTCATTATTTACCAGAGCAACCTATTCATAAACTTGTAAATCCTATATATCATTATGATTTGCCAAAAATGTTGTGTGTGTGAGAGAGACATTTGCATGATTTGCTTATGTCTTTGTCATGATTGGCTGTTTTTTATTTTAAATGTAAACTTGGCGTTATTTTCAACCATACACCTCTTACCGTTCTAATGACAAATTTAATAAAGGTGATAAAGAAGCCAATATGAACTGAGCTTTACATTTATATATCGGTTAGTTTGACTAAATTTTGCGGCTCCAACATTATAATCTGATTTCATGTCTCTTTGTCTTCTTTTTCTTCTACTCTACTGGTTACTATAAGTTGTATAAATTGAGACAGGCAAAGACTAAATAGTTCTACAATCTGATTATTTCTCTCATTAAATATAGGTTTCCTTTGGTGGAAAAATTTATCCCTAAATTTAAAATCTATTACAAATTATTTGATACATTATTTACCCCAAAAAAATATATTAGATAGATTTAATTTTTTAAAATATACCTCTAATTAGAACTACTAATTTAGTTTGTAATTTTATATTTGGCTTTGATCAATTATGTAGTGTATTACAAAATTGAGATTATAATAAGGGAACAAGAAATTATGCATGAAATATGCTCAATCACCATATCAGAAAGTAAAAATGTAGCAAACTAATTAAGGCACCGTTCAGGGTTGTTACAAGTTTCTAGTTTTAAAAATTAAATTTGAAAACAAAATTTGTTTGAATAAAATAGAGTTAAATTGGTGTTTGTTACTCAATTTTAAAATGGTTTTCATTTAAATCCCCAAAACGGATTTTATAGTTCTTGTGTCTATTTGAATGTTGACACATCACCACTCTAGTTACTTAATTTTAGATGTAATATTAATTATTATTTTTCAATTATACCTTCTAATTAATATCAGATGCATTATTCTAATTTTCAATTTTTTATTTATAGTAAAGTTTAAATATGTTTTTTGTTCTTGCAATTATAATATATATATATATATATATATATATATATATATATTTATTTTGGTCTTCGTATATTTTTTTGTTTGATTCACATCCCTACAAATATTGATTCAATTTAAAATAGTCATTCGGTCTAACTTTTGTTAACAAAATTCTAACACCCTTAAGTTTTTTTTAATAAAAAACAAAACTTAATAAGAAATTAAAAATCTGATTATTTTTTTGAAAGAGTAACCAAAATTGAGAACCCTAATTTCTATTGTCTTCCTCTAATATTCAAACAAAAACTTGTAAGAATAGTTATAGTGTTTTAGTCCCAAAAAACCATACACTCAACCACGAAACGCATAACTTATAACTCAACTTGCGACCACTAGATCGGTTCTAAAACGACAAAATATTGCGATTTGGATACAAGAAGAATGGAGCTAGCAAGTGAAAAACAACAAAAAAATGAGAAAAGTGTGACCTTGTGTCCTTGTGAGTTGGAGAACAACACAGACACATTTACAATGATATTTGATTTTCTCCCTTGAAGGTGAGAAGGTCGTGAAAAGAAGGAGAGAAAAGAGGTGAAGATGTGAGGAGGGAGACAATAGAAATTAGGGTTCTCAATTTTGGTCATTCTTTAAAAAAAACCGTTATATTTTTAATTTCTAATTTATTTTTTGTTTTGTATCAAAAATAATTTAACGGTGTTAGAATTTTTTTAATTGAAGATGGATTGAGGGATTATTTTAAATGAATATGTATTTACAAGGATGTGAATTAAACAAAAAAACTTACGATGACTAAAATAAAAAAAATGTTATAATTGCAAGGACTAAAGATATATTTAAACTTTATAATAATGATGAATGCACCAATACTTAGTAATGGTAATTTAGTAAAGTTTAATTAATCGTCTTTCTTTTATATATTTATCTTAATATGTGTGAAATGATCAAATAAATCATTCGTTGAGGGATAGAGGGAGTATTCACTTTTAATCCGATCTGTAATTTGTAATACCTCACGATTGTTTCCTTTGTGAAAAGATATTTCGATTGATAGAGCAACGTGTGTTATTTATAAACTATCATTAGCCTTGATTCTTAATAAATGTGACTTTTTTGCATACCAATATAGTTGTTAGGGGGCTAAACGGTCTGTCAACCCTGGTGCGTGACTTAGACTCATGTTTTTCACAAACATTGCCAATGTTTCAACCTCAAGTTTGCAACACCATATTTTCGAGGTATTGTCCGATTTGGATATTGTTGTATGAGTTCTCACAGTTTTGTCACTCGTGCAAAGAGACCTGTGTGGATAAAGGAGTGTAAGTATTGTTTATAAACTACCTTTAGCTTTGATTTCCAATAATGACTTAGATCATCATTACCCACAAACGACGCCAATGTTTTGACTTCAAATCTGCAAGATCGCAATTCAACATATTGTCTTATTTGTTTCTTGTGTGAGTTATCTCGATTTTGTCTTTTATGAAAAGACGCATTAGTAGATTGAAAAATGTAATTGTTTATAAATTACTCCTAATCTTAATTTTCAAGCCATGTATGACTTTTTGGTATATTGAAACACTTTCCTAGATTGATTTTTAAATGACAAAATATTTTACTATACAAATTAATTGCATTGACACTTGTAATTAAGTTGAATACGAAAAATAAATAAACTAAGTAACCCTATTTTTTGAGTATAACAATAACTTATTATTGATATCTTTGGAGTCAAGGTTGTAAAACTCTTGATATAACACTTAAAATTGTAGGAGTGTATGGTTTTAGATTACAAAAACAAGTTAACACATATATAAATTCTCTTTTCAGTAAATTTTGATAAAATCCATAAATTCTCAATTTTAGTAATAGTTTACGATTCTACATTTAGTTGATTATAAAATGTAAAATTTTAATTAATATTATTCAATATCTAATTTGCTTAATTTACAATTTTAGTTAATCTATATTGGTTTAAAAATGAAAATTTACGCTTTTAGTATTATTGTGAGGGATAAATGTTCCGTGTCGATATGAGTTCATTGTTTCTTAAATTTTCACTGTAATATATATTATCTATTTACAAATATTCATATTTTATTATAGATATAAAATATCAAATTATTATTGTTTTAACGATAATATATTATTTATATCATATGTAAATTATTTTAATATTAAATAAATCTTTCCGAATTTATGAGTCAAAGTCTACATAAATTACATGAATATTTATCTAGATTCTCAAATTGGATAATCTTGTTTGGAGTTACCAATGGAGAATTTATATTCATCCAATATTCTTTTCCTTTTATTTTACTCCAATATTCTTTCATAGGTTGATTACAATGGTTAGTTTTGAATTTCAAAATTTTCTACTATAACTAATTGGCACATTTTAATATGACTATTTATACTCACAATTTGAGACATCCTAACTGAGAATCAATCATCAATGTACTACACTAAAAGTTTTGGAAGAAAATGATGTCACTATAATAACGTTATTTTAGGTATCCTTTTGGTATAAATTATATAGTGACCCTGATAACATACATTAATTATACATCCAGACCAAATAAATGAAATTAAAGTTATATTACTATGAATATAAAGATTAAAAAATTAGAATTGCAGGAATTTTACATACATGAGGTGGTATTACCCAACCCAATCCCCTTAATAACAGAGTAAATAATTT
Organism: Cicer cuneatum; assembly: GCA_037974295.1. NCBI lineage: Eukaryota > Viridiplantae > Streptophyta > Magnoliopsida > Fabales > Fabaceae > Cicer > Cicer cuneatum. Next base: position 5,018,728 of record JBBPBO010001985.1, read on the forward strand.
ATAACCGCAACCTTTTTTTTTTCCGATTCCTTTTATCAGTTCACGAATGGTACATTAAGCAATAATATATTCTGATTTTGATCTCCTCGCTGTCTACCTTTCCAATCTGAGTTACAGTTCTATTGCTCTCACTAAAAAATAAAACTATTGCCCAACTATTTATAGTATTTTTTAATATCAATTTTGTTATATTATCAAATTTTATTTACATAAATTTATTTACATAAGTAGACCTCTGTTGTAATTTACGTTTTTTTTTACTGAAATACAAACATAATTATTTTGTGCCATAAGATAGTAAAAGAGACGACTTTGTTTAATATGTACTAGTAAAATAGTTGTGTCATTTGTAAGTTTTTTTTGTATTTGTGGATCAATAAATAGCATTTTATTTCATATGATTCAATGATGAGATTTATTAATTGAATATTAAAAACAAATTTGTACATGATGTAAGATTTAAGAATTGGTGAAAGATATGTGAAAATTTAAGCACACCAAATAATGGAAGCAATAATGAAACCACTAATTGGGAGTAGCTAAAAATTTCTAATTTTGTGGCAAACTGAGAGCTTACGATCTTTGGAATGCAAGTAGTATAATATAGTATACAATGTTCATGATCTTATATTGTTGCCAATTTTAGCATCAGCACAGTGTATGCAACTGTTTGTGTATCTATACCCTATAGAGAGTAAACTGGATCACATGACAGAAAGATAAATGTTTGTGAGTCTGCTTGTGGTGAAGGCCCCCATAGAAGGTGCTTATGCATCCATTTTATTTTCTAGGTCACGTTTAGTGGCAATTAGATGCAAATTCTTTGCGTAACCACTTTAATAGATGATTTTGTTGTGAATTAGTATTTGAAAATTGTTTAAAATTTACACGGTGTGTTGTTTTTTAGAAATATAAGTTTATAGTTCTCATCGTTTTTAAAATTAATACAATTATTTATCAATTTTGCCTTGATTACAACAATAAATAAATATTCATACCTAAAAACTCAATTGTCTTTTATTTTTCTTCATTTTTTGCAATTGTATATTAAGTACCATATTAATGGTGAAGACCATAAAAACTATGAGTTTTTACTTCATTGGAGTATGGTTGATTATTGTTATAATTTCTAATAATTTTTAAATATTAATCAATTATAAGTTACTTTAATCCATCCCTCAAGCCACCTTAAATCAGGTTCATTAATCATTACTTTACATTCTAATACAAATATATGAATATTTGCTCACAAGTGCATTAAGAGCATTAAATACACTTTTCAATGTATTAAAAAAACCCAACTATGCAGAGACGTTTATTATTTACATTTGTTAAACAATATACTTATAGCACCTACTAGCATTTTTCTATACATTTTATAAATGTTTTCTTTTTTGGAGTAAACATTTGCACGTTGGATTGCATCATTTTAATCGAACTAAAATAAATGGTAGCCACAAATTTAAATTTAAATATTAAATCACAAATCACTATCATTCATTTATTATTTTCCCCCTTTTGTTTTTTCCCTATCAAATGTCTAAATTGGACTCTGTAGTGAGACACACTCTCGATGTAAGAATTTATTGTTCCCAATAACAATTAAGCATAACTAACAGAAATTCTGAAAGGACAAATAGTTGAAGTACTCAAAGGTAAATCAATCATCATTGATCATTTTTAACATTCTTTTTAAGTGGAACATAGTATTTAGGAGATCCAGAAGAAGACCCTGCTAAATCTTTCGTCAGAAGGTTGTGTTCAACTGTTTTTTCCATATTCGATATCAAATTTTATTTAGCTGAATTTTACTTATAAAATCACAACACTTACCTTGTTGGTGATTGGGAGATAATTAAAATGGTCCTATCCTATCATATGATGTTTTATTATTTATATCTTCATAATGCTAGATGGATTTCATTTCATTATTTGTTCCCGTTTTGTGTGAACATTGAATTTTTCAGTACCAAATAGTAGAACATGTTATATTAAGCACTGTCGTTTTCAACTACGTAGTCATAATTAATTCGTATCGATCCTTTATGTTCATGTCAGCCTGTGTCATGCATTGATTGGGAAAAAACACATTAGAGAATTCGAAGGACGAATCATTAATCTAGCATAAATAAAATTAAATACCTTGAATATTTTATGTGGTCAATCGACTTTTTTGATTAAGGATGAATAATTCAAAAAAAAAAATCAAATTTTAATTTGACTTTATTTTTATAAGTGAAAATATAATGTTCTAACATAAATAATTATAATAAAATTTTATTTATTTATTTACAAAAATTCGGATTATTGGAATATTTTACTTTAGAAACTAAATGGTTAAAAAAAATCAATCTAGTATCTCATACATATAGAGCACTTGCCATTTTTGGAGAACCTATAGGCAATAGCAGGAAGTGAAAAAAAGGAAAGGAACAATACAAACATAATTGTAACCACAGTCTGACTCGTCCTAACAGAATTAAGGAAAGCTTCTAGACCCTTATTTTCTTTTGTGCCATGTCCCCTCACTAAGGAAGCTCATAGTCTTTCAACCATTAGGCCTGACTTTGTTCCTCTTGGGTTTGGACTTCACTTTAGTTGATTCATTGTGTTGGGCCATAACACATTGTGTAAGAATTTTGTTTGAAAATTTTACTCCACACCCCTTACCCCTTGTATTATACCTCTTACTCTACCTCACAATTTACTTTAACCAATTTTACCTTAATTATTTTGAAAAAAAATGTCCATCCTCACCCTTTTCAATTTGTATTCCAAAAAATTCAAATTATATTTTCCAGAAAAAAAATATTTTAGAAAATTTGAACTTCTATTGTGTTTCAAAAAATTCAATTTTAAGTTTTCTTTAATGTGTTTTAGTTTTTCAGAACAAAAATATTTTAATTTAAGTTTTTTGATACACACATGTATTTTGAAAAACTTAAAGTTTGAATTTTTTAAAATATTTTTCAAAAAAGTTTAAATTTTAAATTTTTCAAAATACATTTTTTTAAAATTTATGATAATTTACTTTATTTTTTTGGAAATGACATTTTATTCCAAGAAACTTTTTAAATATATGTTGGTTGTTTTTATTTTTGATTTGTTTTAGGTTTCGTAATGATGGATAATTTACTCAACATCCAATAAAAATGTGTCACAAAAGTAGTAAATTTGTAAATAAAATAAACATGTTTTTGTAAGTATTATTTACAAATTTACTTATTTGATTAATTTTTATTAGGTGTCAAATAAATTATTTACAATTTTTCAAATGCAACTTAAGTTTTTTTTTTTCCCGATAAATCTTCTGATCGTAAGTTTGCTGAATTGTTGAATTTTTTATTTTTCTTCAAAAAAACATAAAAGGATAAGTGGGGTTTTATTAAAATGTGGGATAGAGATATAAACTTGGGGTAGCAAGTAAATTTTTCTTTATCTTTTCTATAACTAAATTTACGGCTTACTACTAGATTAATTAATTGTTGAGTATTGTTAACAACACACTATTTAACATATACATTTTAAAATATTTTTTTTTATTAGTTAAAATTTACATGAATTCTAACAAATCGTGTGAGTCTCATATAATTTTAGTGTTAAACGGTGTAAATTTTAGCCATTAAAAGAGGGTGATGCATAGGTCCCCTTTAAAGAATTGTGGATAAGTTATCAATAGTCACGTGACACCAATTAAAATTGGACATGTGTAATTCACTATTTCTCACAAAGTGTATTTACAAAGTTTAGTCGTAATATAATAAAAATTAAAATTTTTTATAGAGGCTAAAACATTCAGATCTCATATCTAAATAACTTGTACCCCTCATACGACTAATCCAATTTGATCCAATAGTCAGTTATCTGATCTAAGTTGTTTATAACACTTATATAACTAATCCACTTTGATCCTACATTTGCTTCACTTATTCAAGTTGTCCCTACCACTCACACAATTAATTTTATTCCACCTAAAAGTTAGTCCTCTTATCTAAGTTGTTTGTATCACACATATGACTAATACGATACTAAAGACCGCAAAAGAAACTAGTGTTCACTAAGTGGCGTATGAGTATTATGGACCATTAAGTTCAGATAATCGACAATTTGGTTGAATTTGACTGATCGTATGAGTGGTACAAATAACTTAGTGATATTTCAATTAAATAAACAAACCCATTAATTAAATTTCAAATAAAATATTTATACACATAATTTCAATTGTAGTAATATTTTATATATAATTTATATTATAATTAAATAAATTTAATATTTTTTTCAATTGAATGAAAGATCTATTAATAAATTTATTGACCCGGTTAATGCACACTAATTCTAGTAAGGATTAAAAGCGTAACAACTCAAAAACCAAATCAATTCATAGAATTTAGGACTAAATGACATATAGTTTCTTAAAAATATGTTATACTCTTCATGGTATTCTTAAAAAAATTTAATTATATAATCCAATATTTTTTCAGTTTTAAAATAATTTTAATAAAGAACATAACTATTATATAAAAAAAAAAACAGATATCTTCAAAATTTATAATATCAATGAACTATTTGAAAAAATTTGAATTAAAAAATAAATAAAAATATTTTAATTAAGAATCATATTAATGTTAAATAATACAAAAATAAAAATTTTATTTGAATTTATTACTTACTATAAATTCTATTCTATAATATAAATTTTGTTCACAATCATATTAATATCAAATATGTAATCAATCGTTTTCATTAACAATTAAATAACTATTACAATACAAAATATAAATTAAGTAAAAAACAATAAATATAAAATACCTATTTATACAGAGTATAATACACACATTTAAGAAAGAACATTTATAATATTTTAAATATAATTGAAAAAATTCATTCAAAAATTAAAATAATCAACATGAACTGACTTAACATAAGAGACTAAGATTGATTACCAAGAAAACAAATACTATAAAGACTAAATGTAATAATACTATACAACTTTTGTATTTAAATAAAAATAATTCAATTTTTTAACATGTGTTATATAAAACGAGTTTTCTAAATACACACACTAACAGCTACTTGATGTAGTAAAGGCGTCTTTTCCTTATTCTCAAGGATTTTTTAAAACTAGAATTTTTTTAAATTTTGTTTTCTATTGTAATGGGGTCAATGAGAAAATACATAAAATATCTATAAAAATTTATTAAATAATATTTACCAGTGTGAGAAATAGTAAATTTCACATGTCCAATCCACAATTCTCTAAAGAACAACAAAAAACAAACTATGAAAAAAAAATGGACGAATTTTAAACTGAAGGAGCCACCTTCTATATCTGGGACCAGGCTTATGTGTAATAGTGTAAGCACTATCATATGGATGGCAAGTGCAGAGAGTGGTTCTTTGGATATATATTATAGACAATGACAATTGCAGCATGAGCAGGGTCCATTCACCACCATAATATCACTAACGTGACTTCCAGCTAATTGCTACCAACATATTTGTCAGTAATTTTGTTCTTATTAAAGAAATATATGAATTTTTGTGAACCTAAAACTGATAATCGAGACATGGAAAATTAATGAGAAGTAAATGTTCAGATTTTTGCTTATAAAAAAAATATTATTGTTGCATGCATCATGTTCTATGCAGACATGTAGTGTTGGGTGCCTTAAGTTGGTCAAAGAATAGGAAAATGCTTGACCGGTCCAAGAGCCCACTATACCAATGATATTATTAATAAAGGAAAATTTTATCTTATATTCTCTGAATTATACTCTTAATCATACATTTTACTCAAATTACTTATTTTATCTTTGTCATTTCTTTGAAAAAGAATAAAAAAATTAAACTTTATGTTCTAAAACGGAACATAAAATATATTTAAAACAATTCAAATTTTATATTTTAAAATTTTTTTAAGTTTTTCGAATATAATTATTTTCTATTTTTATTTTTCGAAATATAAACATGTTACAGAAAACTTAAAATTTGATTTTTTTTATAAACAAATAATAAATTTAGATTTTCATTACAAAGTGAGGGATAGAGGTATGATTGAATAGGTATGGTAAAACTTTCTAATACCAAGTCCAAATCATTTTGACCCACAAACCTTACAATATAACAATATAGTTATATATGTGTTAAATTGATTTATAGTAATTAAAAGTTATTTAAGATTAAGTGAAAGATGGGTTATGTTATTTATCCTAGGAGTAATATATAAAAGTCTATTTCACTTTAATTGTATAATGTTCTCTATATTATCAATTTAAAATTTAATATTTCTTTTAATTATTTCTCTTTTTCTTGGACTCAACTATGTTTTTCAAGATATATTAGAACCATATAATCTTTATTAAAGAGATTTTCCTAATTATTATCGGAGAAAATCTCATTCTCCAATCATGATTTCTTTTCATTTCTTTTTCAATTTACTTTCTTTTTTTTTTTAAGAAAATTTCAATAGCCTCTTTTACATCGAGTAATATCAAAGGAGAAACCTTCCAATTAATGGAAGTAGTGGTGTTTTTAGTAAATATAATCTTTGAAGGTCAAGTTTACAAAGAAATTTAAATGATTTGTTATGGCACTTTTAAGAGTGAATATTTTTTTGTTGGATTGTTAAATTTTATTTTGGTACTAACAAGATATTTATGTTTTGTTTTTGATTGACCGTAAATTTTTTCCCCCCTTGGTGTATTTTTGGTTTAGTGGCGCTTATAACACTGAAAATTTTTTTGTTGGCTAATTAAATTTCATTTTGGTACTCACAAGATGCTTATGTTTTGTCTTTGATTGATGGTAACATCTTTTCCCCTTTGGTGTATTCTTGGTGTAGTGTTCAAGCATATATACACTAAATTTATCATTGTATTTTTGGTATTGGGTCCAATTTCAAACATTAGTCATTATCTGGTAAAAAAAAATACGGATTTCGATCGATTGTCCCGGAAATCTCCCAGAAAATCCGGATGAAATTGATGATTATAAGAGTCTCGTAGCATTCTTCTTTTAAATTTATCACTGTGTTTTTTGTCTCGGGTCATATTTCGGACGCTAGCCTTTATCTGGTAAAGAAAATACAAATTTCGGTCAATTTCGTCCAATTGCCCCAGAAATCGGCCGAAAGTCCGAATGAAATCGAGGACCAGGAGACCCTCGTAGCATTCTTCTTTTAAAGATATCACTGTGTTTTGAATCTCATGTGGGTCAGATTTTGGCACTAAGTTTTTTCCAAATGGAGTAAGATATCAAATATTTGTACAATGTTCTCATGTACTCCAAAAATGTGGTGATATTTTGTTTTATCTTTTAGTAATTATTGACTTTGTTATATGTTTCTATCATACGGTAGTTTAACATTTTCATTCTCTTTCTTCTTCTACCTTACGGTAGTTTGACGTTTCTCATTCTCTTTGTGCTTTCATATATTGTAGTTATGTTTTGTTAACCAAATTTAACATTTGAAGACTCGAGGTTGAGATTCTCAATTTTGTTAGGGTGAATGTTGTGGAGATACCAAAATATTTTTAAATTAGTCCAAAGTAGGTTGAAAATTTCGGATGCACCTCGATTCCAACCACTTTATTCATCATTTATTTTGTTTAGCATATGTGATTATGACTTTGTATTTTTTTATTTTTAAAATTTTCATTACTTAGTCATATCGTTATTAATTTGCGACAACTGTTATATAGTGTGTCAGAATTGGTTTAAGGTAATTAAAAATTAATTATGATTAACTGAAAATCGGTTATATTAGTTATCTTAAGAACACCATATAAAAATCTATTCTATCTTAATTGCATAATATTTTTCGTAATAACAATTTCGAATTCAATTTTGCTCTTAATTATTTCTCTTTTTTTTAGACGTAAGAGTACTTCTCACCAAAAACTATTTTGATTCTTTTTAGATAAATCATCAATTTAATCTCTAAAACTTAGTCCTATAAATTTAATCAATAGTTTTTAAGTATCCAAACATCATTATTGATTATTTATTTATTTTTCTATAGATAGAATGGTAAAGAAATTTTTGCATAACTGCGAAGTCCCAAATTTGAATCATTGTTGATTATTAATACTTAATCTTATATTACTAACTAGTAAGTGGTGTTCAAATGTCATAAGTGTTATCTCAACTGATAAATGCCGATATTTCTAGTTTAAACATCATATCGAATTCGAACCCGAACCCGAGACTTCGCAGTTATATGTGAATTTCTGATGGTAATTATATCATCTCCGACGAAAAAAAAGATTTGATTCCTCTAAAATTAAAAATTGATAAAGTATATGAACCAATAATTAATAGATATTATAACTTCATAAGATTAATCATCATTTTCTCAAAGACAATTTTTTTCCATGAAATACGAAACTAAACTATATAAAATATATAATTTCATTAATTGCGACATAACAGACCCTCACCCACAATAAAATAAAATAAAATAACATGTTTCGATCTTGTTGCAATTTCAATTTGCAAGGCAACGCAGCAGGAACAAGCCCTAAATTTTGGATCTTGTTGGGCATGTGTTAGATATAACATGTTTGGTGGTAACATTGTCTGAAATTAACTTACCCCATAATTTGGAATCAAATCTTTTTTTCATCAACCACTTCAATTACATGTTTAATAATTATTGCTTTTAACTAACCGCAATTCATTTCCAAAATATAAACTCACCAACAATTAATAACTCAATTTAACTATCACAAACAACAAATAAATGAACATTGAAAATGAGTAGTAAAGCATTGATCCTTTTATTTTAGGAGTACTAATTTAATTTATTTTATCATCATAATATCATATGTATCCATGCATAGTCCTAACCAAACCCATACATTAGGGTAAATGAAAATTGTGAACAAATTGCAGATCAATATTGTACACTAGAAATTCATAGAACATAAATAAAAGAGTGGAAAGTGAGAAAGAAGGATATACACGTGCACATTACAGGTTAGCATCATGATGGAGGGTATATTGGGAATTTCATAAAGTCTTCCAACCTCCAAGTTTCCATACTCTCACACTCTCCCCTGAGAATTTCTTTCTAGATCTGCAAATCTGAGCCGTTATTCAATTCATTTTCATTTTCTGTTTCTATCAGAGCAACAACATCAAGAAGGAAGAGAGTACAAATGCGTTGAAGAGAGAGCGAGGCGACGGAGCCGCGGTGGAAGGTGGCGGAGGGCTGTAATAATAGAATGGAAAATAAGGAACAATCGGATTAGGCGGCGGCGGCGTTGGACCGTAGTAACTGTTACTAGGCGGAGGATAATAATAGTAAGTGCCACCTCCGCCGCCGCTTCTTTCGTTGGATGACGACGGAGGAGGCGGAGAGGAGTAAGTATAAGAATGAGAGGGTGGAGGCGGAGAGTAATAGTATGAACCTCCGCCAGTTCCACCACCGGAGGAAGTAGGTGGGGGAGGACAACTGTTGGTGGATGAAGGTGGCGGCGGTGAAGGTGGTGGTGGAGAGGGAAGTTGGTTGCAGGGGTTATCACAAGAAGCACACATTGTGCAATGGATCTGTTCCTTTGAGTTAGTATTGAGGTGGTGATCTGCTATTGTTAAATGCACAAACATAATATTGCAGAGTATGAAGACGAGTTTCAAAGAGAGTCTTATTGTACTTATCATTGTTACAGATGAAGATGGAACTTGTAAGAAATGAGAGTGGTAATGTATAGGGAAAGTGTAACTGTGGACAAAAGAAAAAAAAAAAAAGAAAAAGGAAAGTTGGATGAATGAGTGCAGAAGGAGAAAGCTTTGGTAGTGATTAGGAAATACAAATTCTCTTACTTCAAAGCTTCACCTTTTTATTTATATATTTATTATTATATAATATGTTATATTATGATATTTTTTTTATAATTATCAACTATATATTTATATTAAAAAAATTATTATTATTATCATATAAATTATATTTATAAAATCTAAAATATTAATTGACATTGTTTGATATGTCAATAAATTACATCAAAATTATATTCGTTTAATAAAAATTTATAAGACTTTAATTATATATTATATTAATGACATATTAAATAATTTTATAATTAAATAAATTTAATAGATATATTATATGATATAATGAATAATATCAATATCTGTTAAAAATTATCAGATACATCATAATTTAAATTTGACATTGCAATGTGAATTTATCTTAATTCATTTGTATATATTATATATTTTTAACTAACTTCAAAGATGAAGAAGAGAAGTTTATGAATGAGAGAGATAGACATAAATTAGAGAAGATGAGACCTATTTTTAAAAATATTTAAGAAGTAGTTCTATCAATTTTCTACTTTGTGTTATCAATTATAAATAAAATCCCCCATTTAAAAATAATGAAAGAAGGATCTTAACTTAGACACTAAATGGAAAATTAACAACGGATTTATATGGACACAATATTGTAAAAGATTACTCATGTTTTCATTTTATATGCAGGGAAATATATTAATAGTGAAGATTGAATTTTGGGCTTTCTTTTTAATTCTTCTCCGGTATTTCGGCCCAAATCATTAACGAAAATTTTAAGTAAATATTTGTTGTAAATTGTATAATTGTAAATGTAAATAAGTAACTAACACTTTATTGAAGAAATAATCCGATAGTTAAAATTGTAACATTGACTCACCGAGTGAGTTATATATAGAAGGGTCAAGTTCAATCTAGCCTACTAACATTTCTCATCTCCTCTTACAAATTAACTTAAAAAATCAGTCTATTAAAAAAATAAGGAAACGAAAAGGACATGCAATGCCCTCACAATATTATCTAAATTGCTTAATTGCTACCATGAGAAAAACAAGTTTTGTTTGTGCGTTAATTAAAATGTGGCATTCATGAATAACATGATAACATTGGGTTGGAGTATCTCAATTTATAGTTGGCGTCATACAAGGTTCCTACATCCAAAGATGGTATGTTGATTTGTGATATGAGGTGGATATTCTTTTGTGAAGTTGCATCCAATAAAATTCTACTTTTTAAGTAAATTTGTTTTGTTTAGTGTCTTTTGTATGACAAAAGATGATAGGGAGAACCCGTTGATAAGAGTGGTGTATTTGCAAGTTCTCGAAAGCTTAAGTCCATAGTAGATTGAGATGGGTATGAGGTAAAATGAAAAATGTCTTTCATTAAGGTATAGTTCCTTTTATAGGCATATCATTCAAGAAAATTAGCACCACTACATTTAGGTGGTTGTGCGTCACCTGCCTTGTTCAGTGATCATCATCTACTCTTGATTAAACAATGACTACATAGTTATATGAAGAAGAAAACAAAACATGCATTTCATTATGGTTTTCCATGTTCCGATGAATCTTATTGGCATAGTCCATAGTGCATGGACTTTGGTCCAATCTTAAACAATTTCTTTCGAAGTCGTTTACCCATGTATGACAGAGTAATAACTTGTGAGCGAGATATTTTATTATGAGGATAGGACAACTGTGATTGTTTGACTCGAACACCAAAATTATATCTTCTTAGATTCTTTTTTGTGAGTTTGAAGTTTTCAAAATTTGTAATATCTTGAATATAGAAAATTTTGATTTCATTTATTTATTTATTATCATGTAACCTATTATTTTTTACTTTAAACACTTTCAGGAATTAAACACATTAATAGCTTGACCAAAATAATATAGTTATAATCCATGGATGGTTGCTATTAAAGTCACACACCTTTTCATATAAGAATCAAGTGACACGAACACAAGTTTTCACTTGTTTGCAATTTATTTTTCACCCTTGCGTAAATTTACTTTGTCAAAAAAAAAATTAAAATTTAAATATTTAACAAAAGTGAGGTGTTTGATTCGTTCTGAATACAATGATAACATGACATCAAAAGAAGAAATTATGAACCGAAAGCGAACAAATTTTTGTTGATAGTGCTTGAAAATTTGATGCTAAACTTCTTTACTCTTTCATTTGCCTTTTCCTTCCTTTTGCTTATCACGGTAGTTTTGCCAGTGGCGGTGTGGTATCGTTATTTTTAAGTATGAGTATGACTTTAATAGAACTTTCAGACAGTTTATTTAAAAATTTATTTTATTTTAATAGTTTTGAACAAGTAATTAAACATATATTTAAATAGATTTACGAGTTAATATGTCAATAAAATTAAGTTCTATTTTGATATTTAACATCACATTTTAAAAAATATTACTTTATATACATCATACTTAAATTATTTTTTATAATAATATATTTAAATATGTTAAAAATGAAACGAGATTAATATACGTAAATTACTAAAAGTTGAATATATAATAAAAAAATCAAAATTTAATATAATAATTATAGTAGTAAAAAAATATTATTTATATTTATTTAAATAAGTTGGCCTAATATATCTAAAAGGCTTATTGTGTGACATATAGTTTAGTCTTTTTAACTAAATAGACTTTTTTTAGAAGCTTTAGTCTTATCTATTTAAAAAAAAATTTGGTTTGACTTATGTCTGACGTAGATTAGGCCGAAAACCTCGGTCGACTTAATTTATTCCCATATCTACTTATCAGAGAATCTTGCTTGTTTTCTAGATAACCAAATACTCTAGCCAAAAATATTAATAATTCTATGTTGTCTATTTTTTATTAATAATGTTTTTGGGCCGAAGCCCCTTTCAATTCTACGAGTTTCTCCACTTATCTCTATATAAAAACTCCCTAATTTTCAATTATTATTTTTTTTTTATAATTTTAACTTTCTTCGGATTAATTAATCTAGATGTGATTTATCTGGAGTGAATTCAGATATGTAAATAGTAATTAGTAATTTTTAGAAATTTTCTACACTTTTTGATTGATAAATATGAAGACATAAAATGTAAATTTAAAGACTTTTCACCTTTGAACTAATTTAAATGTGTAAAATCTTCTGAAAAATTGTAAGTTAATATTCACATATTCAGATCGGTTAATCTAAATAAACTCCACTGGAATAAATTTTATGAAAAGGGTTAAAATAGACAAAAAATAAATAAATTTTATGAAATTTTTGAAAGTGTATTAAGGTGGGGGAGTTTTAGGAAATTTTTGAAAGTCCCGTTTGAAATTTTTGTTTGTTTCAATAGTGACTACTCCCGTTGAATCCACACAATTGCAGAGGATCTATGTAGAAATATTTGGGCCAGATAGTTAAGGTTAAGAAACTATGAACACTATGTTAGATGATACTTTTTACACCATCGTTCCTCGCACCCCCGCACTATTAACAAAATTCTAATAATATCACTTAATAAACTTTTTTTTTTAGATAATCATTTAATTAATTTTTCATTTAGTTTTATGAATTATCTAAATCCACTCACTCCACATTTTATCCGACAAAACGAAGTATATGAGATTTATGATTGTATTATAAAATTAGTATTTAAATTTTATAAAAGTTATTCCGTAAATATAATTTATATTATTGTCGTAGTAACATTTGATTTATTGGAACACATTCGAATTTAAAATACTCATATTCTTCCTATTTGGTAGATGTGTATTCTCTATTTTTTTATTTTTATTTAAGAGAGTATGTTAATAATTTTTTTTTCATTTCTATTTTCTTCATCACAATTATAGTTTACTATGACAAATTTATGTCATTCTCTAATTATGTTTTCTTTTCCCCACTTTTTTATCACTTTCTACCCGGTCAAAAAAGAAGGAAAAAAATGTTAATCGTCTCTATTTCAATTATTTTTTGTTTATAAAAAACACTAATATTATATTCTACTCTTTCTATTTCCTCTCAGTGTATTGTTAGTCCAAATTAACAAAATGTCAACGTTTTTGTATGTTTTTTATAGGAACAATTTCGTATGTTGAAAAACTAAAAAAAATGGAATTAAGAATTAGAAAGGAATAAATAAACATCTTAAAATCTAACCCTTTTGATGCTCACTTAAATGAGAAAGTTTGACTGATAAAGAAGTTGACAAAAGAGAATTAGAAACATGTTTTCTTCTCATAGTTGAGAAGAAAAAATACATGAAAATGGACATAACTTGAAAAGACATAAATTTATGTGTATACTTTATCATTTCTCATTTAGGGATGTTTATATTAGTCTATATATACAATGTTTTTCTTTATTTTGTTTCATTTTATTTCTTTTATTAAGTCTTATTTTGTTTTTTAATATAACAAATATTTAAGGTGAGACATATCAAGATATGTCTGTATAGCCGGTTCAATACAAATTTAAAATAAAGTTTTTTAAAGTTTAAAATAACATTTTGATAAAGCTATTAAAAAGAATATCAAAATTTATGTTTTAGTTCTTCTTTCTCACAACAAATGTCTGGTTTGTAAATTTTATTTGTCTCAAAATATTTGATATTTTACAATATTAATACCACTCTTTCATAGCTTTTATTCCCTAAATTATATGAAATAAATAATTCCTAAATTATATAAAATTTTGTCTTAAATATAAAAAAAAAGTTATAAATATTAAGATATATGTATTACTTAAATGTCTTTTACATCCTTTTACTTTTATAAAAAATACAATTAGTTTTTATATTAGCGAGTGAGAAAATATTTAATGTCTAAATTATTTTAGGAAATTTTTTACATCAAAACTAACACATTAATGAGTTTTCTTGATATTGATGATTTTGTTTTCTTATATATAAAATATAGTAGTATAAAATTAGAGGGGGTAATTTAGATAAACAAAAGAGCAATCTAACACCTGCAGTGAGACTTCATTTATGGAATCAAATGACAACCATGTCATATAATGTTAGATAAAATTGCATCTTGAATATTTAGATACTATAGAACTCTTTAATCTCACTTGAAGCATTCCTGAGACACACCACATATTTCACAATTTATAAAGTTGAAATAGTGAGTAGACACTTGGAGTCCTTAATTGACACTTACACAAGCATAAGTGTGGACGGTTCATATGACTAGTATTTTACAACATAAAACAATCTCAGTCATAAATTTAAATTGGATGGTTGAGAACTAAAAAACTACGTGACGCAATTAAATCAGAAAATCCAATTATTGTTGTTGTCTATTACCAAACAACAAATGGAATCCTTATATCCAAACCAATCAGAGGACAGAGGACAGTAAGGAAACAAGTCAATAACAACCAAATGGCATACACTCAAAACCTCCTTCCTCTCTCAGGCGGCACTTTCAAATTTAAAGCACAATATTCATAGAGCTGTTGAGGACCGTTTGTACAATTGAAAAAAAAAAAAAAAGTAGCGAACCAACAAACATACACACACACCATTTTCTATTCTTTTTACACTATCCAAATTCAATAATAATAATAATAATAATAATAATTCAAATTTGAAATGGAACGCAATTGCATGCCCTGTCCTCTGAATCAATCAATCAACTCACACACGGCATGATAAATAAATAAATAAAAGTAGATAAAAATTACGTATAAAATTATATTTTTATTTAAATAAAAAAATACGCATAGCACGTTCTGAGATGAATCATCATTGTGCAAACCACTACAAATTACAGCTTCTTTTAAGCTGGAGGACCCTTTCCATTTCTTTAACGCGTTTATGAATTTTTCATTTTCTCTCACTTAACAAAAAAAAATACCCAATTACTCTTATCAAAGAATAAATTGACGGTACACTTTATATCTAAATCTTTATGATTTTTCTTAAAAATAAAAGCATACACACTTTACTATACAGTTTCTCTCTCTAGGTTCAAAATTCGAAATTCGAAATTCAAACAAACAAACCAGACACTACAACGATGATCTCGCGACTATGTCATCACTGTTGCTTCAGCATTGTTGTCATAGCTATAATTTTAGTTTCAACGACGCCGTTTACCGATGCTCAATCCTGCAACGGCATACTCATCTCATATGCCTACGGCGGCGGAGTTCGGTTACCGCCGAACGTCACCGACCCCAAGAAGCAACCGTACCGGTTCGAATCAACGTTGAGTGTTCTCAATAACGGTCTCGACGAGCTCAAGTCATGGAAAGTCTTCGTTGGATTTCAGCACGACGAGTTTTTGGTTTCCGCCTCCGGTGCGGTCATCGCCGACGGTACTACCCTCCCCGCCGCCGTGGGGAATGGTACTGTTTTTGCTGGATTCCCGATGACTGATCTCAAGACTGCCGTTGAAACCGCCGGTGACTTGACTCAGATGGAGGCTCAGATCAAACTCGTCGGCACCGTCTTTGGGGTGGCGCCGCCTAGTGTTCCTTTGCCGTCCTCCATTAAACTCGCTAATGATGGATTCATCTGTCTCAAAGCCGCCGGTCAAGGTAGCTTCTATTCTTTTTTTGAGATTTTTTTTTTGTTTTGAAATTATTTTTCTAGGGTGATTTTTGGATTGCAATTTGTCTGATCTAAGATTTGATTAAAATTAAAATTAGATATAATAAGGGTATTGCAATTTGGGAATTAAGTGTGGTTTATGATGATTAAAAATGTCTCGATTGACTTATTTAAGCATCAGCTGACATAAGTGTGTGAGATATTTTAGAGAACTTATAGAATCAACTTATGTCTATAAGCTGTTTTCAGCTTATTTTCATAAACTCTCCAGAATAACTAACGAAAGCAACTTGTATAGTTTATTTGAAAACAATTTGACTTTATTTTATCTTTTGTTATAAAAACAGTTTATTCATAAGCACTTATATGGTAAACATTTATGTTATAAGCACTTAATTAGCTTGTTTATCTAAATAGAGTCTTTGTGTAATGTGTGTGTTAACTTAAATTTTTTGGATGGGTGTTTATTAGGGAAGAATGGGACTAATGTGTGTTGCACAAGAGATCCAAAGTTTAAAGCAAACATCACTACAGATGACAAGTTTCTGCCTCGTCAAAATGGTGATCTTACTATTATGTATGATGTGATCAAAACTTATGATTCCAATTACTGGGCAGAGGTTACTATGGCTAACCATAACCCTCTTGGAAGACTTGACAATTGGAGGTTGAGCTGGGATTGGATGAATGATGAGTTTATATTTTCAATGAAAGGTGCTTATCCATCTGTTGTGGATGCTTCTGATTGTATCTTTGGCAAACAAGGTACATTCTATAAGGATCTTGATTTTGCTAGTGTATTGAATTGTGAGAGGAGACCTACCATTATTGATCTTCCTGCTACTAAGTTCAACGATACTGATATTGGCAAAATTCCTTCTTGTTGTCGGAACGGTACTATATTGCCGCAGTCCATGGATCCTAGTAAGTCTGTTTCGAGATTCCAAATGCAGGTTTTCAAAATGCCGCCAGTACTTAACCGATCTGATCTTTCACCGCCGCAGAACTGGAAGATTAGTGGTACACTTAACCCTGACTACAAATGTGGCCCTCCGGTTCGTGTAAGTCCTACCGAGAATCCTGATCCAATAGGGTTGCCATTAAACAAAACTGTTATGGCTAGTTGGCAGATTGTATGTAACATAACAACAGCTAAAAGAACATCAAGTAAATGCTGTGTCTCATTTTCAGCTTTTTACAATGAATCAGTTATTCCATGCAAAACTTGTGCATGTGGATGCCCTATGAATACGGAAAGAACATGTAGTGCTACTGCACCTGCTATGTGGCTTCCCCCGGAGGCACTCCTCGTTCCTTTCGATAACCGAACTGCCAAGGCTACTGCGTGGGCTAGTCTGAAACATCTACCGGTTCCGAAACCAATGCCTTGCAGTGATAACTGTGGTGTGAGCATTAACTGGCATTTACTTACAGATTATAATAAGGGATGGAGTGCAAGGGTAACACTTTTCAATTGGGGTGAGACTAATTTTGCAGACTGGTTTGCTGCTGTTCAAATGGACAAAGCAGCTACAGGTTTTGAGAAAATGTATTCGTTCAACGCAACCACGATAGGCATAGACGGCGTGAATAATACAATAATAATGCAAGGTTTGGAAGGATTGAACTACCTTGTTGGAGAAGTAGATGGAGCCAACCCTCTGAGAGATCCTAGGGTGCCTGGCAAACAACAGTCGGTTATCTCATTCACGAAGAAAACTACCCCCGGAATCAATGTCGTTCGCGGAGACGGATTTCCGACTAAAGTGTTCTTCAATGGAGAGGAATGTTCTCTTCCTTCTGTGTTACCAACCAGTGCTTCCAGGAATGGATTTTCTTATGCTGCTTTGAAGCTTCTACCGCTGTTGATATTCGTCTTCGTGTGGTAATAGTAGTTTTGTTAAGTTTGATTTTGGCTCTGGCTTTCTTGGACAGGATTTGATTCATATATTGACCTCATCAGAGAAACTGAATGAGAAATATCAGTGGATGAGTTGTGATGTGATAACATTCATGCTTCGTGTCTAGTTTGGATTCTGTTGAAATCCTTGTTCAACTGATATGATTCTTTCATACATGTTATTGTAGAGAAGATTGTAGATCCGTGTTAGATGATAGGAATATATTACTTTTTCTATTGAAACTTTTAATTATAATAATAATAATAATAATAATTATTATTATTATTATTATTATTATTATTATTATTATTATTATTATTCTGTTTCTTTCTTTCTTGTCCCTTGTCTGAGTAAATCTTATGTGGCCTTTGTTTATCATAGACTCTCAAATTATTTACACTGGTACTAAGTGCATCTATATCATATAGATGCAGCCAGCTTCTCTATCACTATGGTTGAAAATGTTGTCTATAATGATAATTTGAGTGCATAATAAATGAAGCAAGGAATTATATTTTTTTACTACAAAAAAGGTAACCGTATAATAATACATTTTTGTGGTTTTTCCTCATTTAGTTATGTCAGACAGTTGCGGGTGTGATTTTTATTTGGTGTGATTGAATGTGTTGAACTTGTGATGTTCAAATAACATTGGTCATAAGTAGACTGTTCCGAATTAAAGAGTTGATAGACAATGAAAGCACAGACAACAACAGGTAGATAACAATAACATTGATGGAGTGTTTTTTTTTTATAATTATTTTATTGTTGCAAATTATTCATCCATAAATAATCTCTAGCGAGGAAGTAGAGTCCTCTCTTAATCACAATTTTTTTTTATTCATAAGTTTCAACCCTAGATCTTACAATTGAGGAGTGTTTAACTGGTTATATAATTTTAATATGAGCTGGAACTAGTTATTACCATCCTAGAAGAATCAATTTGCGCTTTGTGTGGTCGGTAATAGCGGAGAAATTGGGGAAAACACTAAACCCTAAAGTATTAGTAATTTACTCTATTAAAATGAGTGAAATTTGCAAGAAAATTCATAATAAAAAACAACCATGAAGTTTTATTCAATAAAAAATTTACGGTTTAAAGACTTGCAACAACTTCCAATTTGCAATTACATGTTTTATCTAAGGAATAATTTTGTCACGAATATTTGTTATTTAAAAAAATTGTTTAGTAGAACAGTATTTTTTGAATTATAATACCAAAAAAGTATTCATAACCGATAACCAATTTATATAAATTTCAATGTTAACCACAAAAAGCTATGCTTAAATATCTAATAGAAAATGAAACACAACTGAAATGAAATTTACAAATCCACCTAAACTCAACAGAAAAAAAATCAAATACCACCTCTAGTCCAAAACCAATTTAATTATTAATTGTTTTAATATTTTTTTTTATTATTTTAACATATATTTCTTAAAAATTATGAGACATTAAATATTCACTAACAATACAAAGGAATATATTTCATATAAGATGTATTAATTGCTTATTTTACTTTTTTTTTATCTCTATTTAATGTTGAATAAAAATGAAGGTATTTCATGTAAAGTGGTTCATACGTTTTCCAAGATCATTTAATATAAAATCATATTTAGAATAAATTATAAATATTATAATATTGATATTGATGATCTTGATTTTTTCTTCTTATATACAAGACCATATGCAGTATACTCTATATAAGACCAAAGGGAGTATCAACGAGAAGGATTTTTTAAAAAAAAAACTATACCCACCTCCGTTTCTTATTGATATGCAATTTAAGTAGTCCACGACGGAATTCATGTTTTATCGGTTGGCATCCATTTAAATATATAAAATAATAAATTTAAAAATCATATATTATACTATAATAAAATTAAAAATATTAAAATCATTTTTTTTTATAAAAACAAAATTATAATTTTAATATTCAAAAAATATTAAATATATTAAATTTGAATATATACCAATATACAAAATTTAAAAATTGTAATAATATTACTAAAGAAGATATTGTGTTTTCGTCCTTGTATAAATGAAATAAAATCCAATTCATCATGTTTCATTCTCTTTTTTCTCTCTACAAGTGGCACAATATTTCAATCTATTATTAAACAACACTATTTCATTCATTGAATGATTCCAAACTATTGATACCTTTTCATCGATCAAAGTAAATAGCATATCCATCGGTACATAGAAGTACCAAATCATGTTCATCTACAAAGAATGAATAACACAATGAAAAGATCATATCAGTCACAGCTCAAACATAAAAACACAAAACTACCAAACCAAGGTACATAAACATCCAGAAAAAGAATTATCAGACCAAATGAAAAAATATTTACATGCTTACCGCTGTCATTTACTTCGAAACACGTAAAATTTAAAGACAAACAAAGTAAGAATAAGAAACATTCATGGTCTGTTATTCGAGTTAGAAATACCCCTACGAAAGTTTGCAGATGTATCAAAACCTTGCTTCTGCAATTGTGTCCTAAAATCCAACATAAACTCTTAAAAAACGCCCTAAAATCAGAAGATTTTGCTAGAAACTTTGCTATCAATTGCAGTCAAAATTTGCACATGCCTTGCCTTGTGCATATTTATGCGGTCGTGTTTTCTTAGTTGATTCATCTTTGATCAATTACTAAAAGATCTTGAGTGTCCAGACTAAACCATTATAGTACACACTACTCCCAGAATTTTGAATATTTGACATCAACCGGATTCTGTTGTCCAATAATTTAGACTCAGTTCTGAAATAGCTAATTGCAGAATGATAAGGTGCATATGTAACAGCAACTATTTACACTGGTAACTGCAATCAGAAAGAACTGATCAAGGTTTCTTCTAGACAGGAATGTCGTCTAGAGGATAACCATCAAAGTCAAACTCATTCTCAGCTTGTCCAATGACTTCCTGCTGCAAAAAACACGGAAGAAATATGATTAGTTTATCATGGAAAATTATATGCTATGATGCAGGCACTTTGACACCGATAATATCATAAGTTAAATTGAAAAGTTGAAGTAATTGAATTTAACTACATTATCAGTGTCATGTCGGTGTGTCAAATACACAACACACCTTCAATCTAAAGTGTTGGTGCTACATAGATTATATGTAAGCTTATGAATATTTCACATCCAAAGAAAGATCGAAGGACGACCAACCTGTTTCAGAAGTGCACTCATAAGATCCTCCTGTCCATAATGCTCAGTGAAGAGATTAGTTTGGGAGCTTGCATCGGGAACTCTTTCAGCCTTAACCCTTATTGAGCTTTCGACGAAAAGGGGATTTAGGTGTTGACTGCCGTTTTGGAGATTACCATGTTCCGAGCTTTCTCCCAGAGAGAAAGGAGATTTTCCAATCAAAGGGGCAGCATCTCTGCTTTGTCCAGTTTGTTGGGTAGAAAAATAACCCTGATGGACTAAAACTGACGGAGAGACATCGATGTTACTGTGTAAAGAATTTGCATGCTGAGAGGAATCATATGTTAGGCTTGTGTTTGTCATCCCCCAATCTCGGGACTTCTGATGGTGCAGTTCATTAAAAATATCGTAACTTGGAAAACCAGCAGATCCTTTCATTCCAGAATTAATGTCTGCATGAAATGAGGCTTTGGTTGTGATACTAGATATTCCCGGAGTGCTTCCAAGAGGGAAATTAGTAGCCGACATTTCGGTGCTTTGATTCATGGGAAAACTCAAAAATGAAGAGCTCGGTGCAAGAGGATTATAAGCAGGCGCTCTGTTGCAACCAGTTATGCTGTTTCTCCCCAGAAGACCGTCGGAAAATCCATTTGATACATTAGGCTCCCCTAAGGGGTTCGGTAGTCTTGGAACACGAGGGCCGGTATTTTCGCTTAGCATCTGACCTCTAGGTTGGGATTGTGCCATCTGCATCAATAAGGGATTTCCCTGTGAAGAAGAACCAGCAACTCGCAAGTTCAAGTTGCCGAGGGATTGTGCAGACTGGTGCAAATTGGTGAGCTGCTTCGGCTCCATGTTAGTAGGAACTCCATGAAGAAGATTTGTTGGTTTATTATTGCTCAAATGTTGCTGTTGCCCTTCTCCAAATCTCAACCTAGGGTTTTCAAAGCTGAAAAGGTTTCTTTGATCCCCGAGAGGCATTGGTAAGCCTGGTCTTGCAGTTGACCTACCGAGTCCCGCAGCTTGAAGAGTAGCTAAACTTTGTGCTGGGAGCTGACCAGCAGCTGCAAGAGTTTGAAGATCAAGACCATTAATCGATGAAATCGTCCCGAATGATGCCTCTTGTGGGCTGAGAAAGGAATTGTTCAAGTTATTCTGGTGCTGAGAAACTCCACTCAGCCTTCGAAGATACAATCGATATTTCTGTAACAACAAAATTTAAAAAATAAAAAATTACCTCCTTTAAGTAATCATATCATAGATAACCACAAGAAGAGCTAGAGGTATTAAATTTAACTTGACTACTTGCTGAAGTATATGACGGTGAATGATATGATACCTGCAGGTGGCTGGCAACATTTTCTCTGGTGAGTCCAGGAACATTCATCAATTCCAGAATTTTTTTAGGAACAGCCTCTGTATACAAATATCAAATTTGAAAACATTAGAGGAGTTCAACATATTTTTAATAGGTCTTCAACGAATCAGGCAAGCCTAAAAAACGCCACAATACTTTGTAGCTAATTCAAGCGTTTATTGGGGACAAAATACAAATTTGGAAATAAAAAACTATTTCTCATAAACAGTATATAGTGAGCCAAGATGAAAATGCTAAGGTCTGTGATTTAACATACAAGAAAATGTATGATGGAAAATGTATGCATTCAGGATATTAAGTTGTAATAAAATTATTAAAAAAAAACTCCCTTGAAATTGTTTTAATCTATTAGAAAACTAATAAGACTCCAATAAGAAATAAGATATGAGAGGCATTGTCACTTAGTCTTAGATAAATCTGCATGGAAAAGAAAATGTTAAAAATAAAAAATAAATCTTTTGAAGAATGCAGGTTAAGGATACATACTGTCAATTCCAAGCTGATCCACAGCAGCCACAAACTGCTGATGGAGCTCGACAGACCAAACAACTCGTGGCTTCTTTAGCGTGGACGAATCATCTCTATCATCAGCTTCCTCTTCCTCGTCCCTTCTCTTTCTTGAGTTTCTCCAAGTTCCTTCATTAGCAGACGACGAATAGTCAGCATCGTCAGATGCCTTTGGATGACAATCTGCTTCATCAGCACTACCTGATTGCTCTGTCCACTCGTTCTTTTTCTTCCGAACCACGTGTTGCCATATGTTCTTCAAAGCCTCTATACGAACAGGTTTAATTAGGTAATCACAAGCACCGTGCGTTACACCCTTCAGAACAACACTTTTACCATCGTCCGCGGACATCACTGTTATCATACAGAAGAAGTTAGTCTCAATAACAATGCAGTCTACTAACAGGAATGAATTCTCAACATTTTTTTTTTCTCTCATTCTCTCACGTGTTTTAAATCTCACCCTTACCAACTGTTTTTCATTCAATGGTCTAGATTTCACTATTCTCTCGGTGTCAATAGAGAGAATCCATTCCCATCTATTAACAGATCTAAGTCAAAACAAAAACGAAGTACTTACTAATAACTGGAAGGTCCATTTCCAATCCAATGTGCTCTAAAAGTTTGAATCCATCCATGTCAGGCATATGGACATCACTAATAACAATGTCAAATCCATTCTTGTTCTCTCTAAGAAGTGAAAGTGCAGTCTCAGCTCGATTACATTTCGTAACTGTAATATACTCAACAAAAACATTACTCAAAATTCATTCATATTCAAAATTAATTGAATAACAATTAAGTAATAATGAATCAAAAACAAATCTGAAAACCATTAGTTCAAAACCATGTTGCAAAGGTTTAAAATCTGGTGTTACAAAGCAATTAAAAAGAAAGCTATAAGAAACTGAGATTGAACCAAATTAAAAAAAAGAAAAAGAAAAAAAAGAGGTCTTGAATAATTGATTAATTCTAATCTCTTTCATAAAACTGACTTTGAGACCAAAGTGATCAACAAATACTTATATAAAAAAAAAACGTTTTTTTTTAATTTTGTTTATATGGGTTTTTCAACAGAGGATAAAGTTGGGTTCTTTTTCTGTTTTAGTGAATGGGTTTTTTCAACTAATTAAGCATTGAAATTGAAACAGAACGAAATTCAAGAAAGAGTGAAAAATTCAGTTAGAGAGAAAAATTGATACAATAGTTACCTTCGTAAAGACATGTGCGAAGCATCTTCTCGAGGATCATAAGACACGTGGGATCATCATCCACTACCAGAACACGTAAACCCGCCGGAAACTGGTCGGAAGTTTCACCGGATTTCATAGTCATAGTTGAAGTCACCGGAGAAAGGGATCCTTTACCGTTACTTAGATTCATAGTTCATAGATCCACAACAATAAAAAGAAACAGACAAAAAAAAAACATGAAACACAACACAAACAAATTTGGTCGTTTTCACATAGATAATTAATTTGAAGTTAGAGAGTGAAAAATCGAAAGTAATTGGTGAGGAAGTTCTGCCACTAAGTTAGCAATTCAACTAAGACGCAACTGAGAGAGAGAACGAAAGAATCGGAGATGAATGAAAGAGAAAATGAATTATGGGTCCGATTTTTTTTCATAAAATAATAAATTTAGGTACTCGCCTTGTCACTGTTATTACATCCTGAATTCTTTCGGTATTAAATTAATTAATAATTGATAATTAAAGTTTTACTAACCAGTCGGATTCAGGAAGATTTACTCATTTTTATATTATTATTTATTATTACTTTAAGTATTTTCATTTAAAAAAAATTAAGTATTAAAAGTATTCTTTTTTAAGCATTCAATATAAGTAATAAAAGTATATATATTTTTTATAAAGATTCTATTAGTCGAAATCATAGATATTAAATATAAAAAAAAAAGTATATTTTAATTTTGAAATTGTCCTTCATTTTGTGAAATTATTTTACAGTTATCATTTTTAATAAAAATAACATTTATTTATTTAAATGAATAGAAATTGTATTAATTTAAAATTAATAAAAATAAAAAAATAAATTTATAAATAAATTGACAACATTCAAATTGATATCATAAAATATTAAAATATTAATATAATTGTGATAAAATATATAAATATTAAATTAAGTTATAATTATTTGAAACATAATAATAAATATTTAATTACAGCGATGAATGAATTTCCAATAATGATTGTTGTGACATGTGTTATTTGGATGATTTTAGATGTTATTATTAGATTAGATATTAGATAGAAGAAGTATAAAAAATAGAAAGTTGGGAGTCCTGAAAGAGTGGATCCAGCTCATTCATTGGAGGAAGGGACCCCTCTTCTATCCCGTCTTAAATCTACATCCCCGACACACCTCAACTATCAACTATCATCTATCAACGTTTTCGCCTTTTACCGCGCCTATCATTACCGCACCAAAATATAACGCCCTTATTATTCCCACGCTTCTTTTTTATCACTTATATCATAAATTCAAAATTAATATCTTGTTGTTATTTTTTTTTTTTTAAAACTACAATTTATATCATAAATTTATAGATTAATATATTTTAATATTATCAAAATTAAATCATTCATAATTAAATGACATCACATGTTATTTATGTATCAGAGTTCTTAATTTAATTAATTTTAATAGATATTATAATAATGTATATGTAGATAAATTATAGAAAATTATGGATAAAAAAATTTATAATACCAACATATATTTTGTTTTTTATTGTACAATAAAATTTATCTTATTTCTTTTAATTCAAAATTAACTGAATCGTGGTTGTTGTAGAAAAATTAAAGATTTTCAAATGATACTAATAAACATTAATTGTTTGAAAATATATATATGTTGAAGAACCGTTTGATATAAATAGAAATTTTTGAAAGAAAATAAAGTAAGTGAGCAAAGTCAGCGGAATAAACTCTCTTGAATTGAGTCAAAAGAATAGTATGAGAATAAATAATTTATTATATTATTAATGATGATTAACACTTGCCTTCTAAAATAATTATAAAAATAGTAAATATTCATTACTTAATAGTACTTTTTTTAATCTTTTAATTAATACTTTTCAGGTACTAATATGTAAACTCATTTAATTATTAAGATTTTTTGCATAAGAGTAATGGTAAAAAAAATCTTTTTCTACCGATTTATTAGCGATCTATGTTTTAAAAACGTTTGTAACATAATTTTATTTTATATTTTATTTTAAAATAGAACTACACTACTAAAGTTTTTTTTTAACATAAATCACTGACTGATAAATCGATGGAAAAAACAAGACACATCTTGTACTAACCAAAATTGTTTCGTGCACACATCTTATACTAACCAAAATTGTTTCGTGCAATAACATTCTAATCTTATGAATAAGCCTCCACCTAGACACACTCTCTATAACTCTATTCCAACCTATCAATGAGTAAAGAATTTACTACCACCTTCAAGTCAGCATGAAATTCAACTTTCAGAAAACCACAAATACTGACTTGTGATCTAGAGCGGTCATCAATAATTTGCATTGCCCTAAATTTCATGTGAAGAAAATGTAATGAAGTTCGATCTATGTTTCTTATCTTCAATTTTCGATAATGACATGCAATAATATTAATAATAATAACAAAAATATTAATATTAGTAAAAGTAATAATAATGTATTTTAAGTCCTAGTTCAACTCTGATATTATAAGTTGGACATCATTTTTGAGTTTGAATACGAGACATTACAATTATACGCGTAAATTGTTGTTTCAAGTTTGAAAAATAGTTTAAAAACAATTTATGCCACCGAAAATATAGTCGCGGACTAGATCGCTCTCTTTAAGACGTTTCGCGGCACTGCCTAAATTGTGTAAGGCAGACTATCAACCACGTCGTCCCCAAGATAAAACAGTCAGTCCAGTTACTTTGTATCGGAGTTTCACTGCACTGTGAAAAAACCGTTCTAAAATTACACCTTCAGTATGACAGTCTAGTGGCTGCCACTCATAATATGGTACTAAGACCACTCGAAAGAAAGAAAAAGGAGAAGTAAGAATAGGGAGGGAGAAGGAGAGAAAAGTCTCAGAAGAATGAAGAGTTTTTGGTGTAATTTCCAACTGAGCAGATAGAAGATTTGCTACTGGATCTGAGGGATTTCGGGATCCATCAGACCAGACTCACACTAAAAACGTGTCCCATTATGCTAGGTTAGGTTGACTCTGAAATTTTCAGGGTATTGACCAAGTACGCGGCCACAAAACAAACGTGAAAATAGGAAGGGTTTTGACCAAAAACCGAACTGCGCGAAATATAGGGAATGTCTTACTGGATCAGAAATAAAGTGTTGACTCGGTGGATGGCCAATTAAGTAAAAACGCAAGCATTCCTTTTTTTCAGAAAATAAATATTAATTTTTTAATTTTCTTTGTAATAAAAAATAATAATTCACCACCTAGGTCCAGCCCAGCCTGCCAGCGGCGCGCATGTGGTAATTTATTTTGCATGCATTCTCACCCCTTCACAAAGTTGGGGTACCCCTTGAGGCACACTCCAAGTGTCATTCATACCTCTACCTTATAAACACTACTAGAATGTGTAATCTTTTCTATGTAGGACTTCTATTTTTTTAATTTACAAACTAACTCTTTGTTCCTCATTTCCAAACTTAAATTTTTTAGTGTTATTTACGTATCATCTATGAATCTAAACATAGTAATAATAATGTTTTTAGAATAACATTGTTCAAATATTAAATCCAATAAAATTATTAATTATGAATAATACTTTCCTACTAGAATAACTAATAAAAATAGTAAATATTCATGATTTTTTGTATGAATAAATTAGAAAAAGAATGCAAAATTAACTTGAGTAGGACACTCCTCATAAAAATCAAAATTGGACGATGCTCACATCCTAAATTAGAAGAAAATAAGTAAAACATTCGAACAATAATTAGTTTCGCATAAAGGGTAACACAACTTCGCCTTTTGATTCATATGTGACAACCTTCTAAAATATGAAAAAATAAGTCTCTTAATAACAACTTTGAAGTGAGCTTCATTCCAAGACAAAAGAACTAACTTTGTTACGAGGTTTTTTCGCTATCCACTAATTGTCAATGTATTGATTACTAGTTATCTTGTTCACTAAATTTATCTAATTACGGTAGACCACTCGTAACATCATCCACTAATAATGTTGTGTTGATGAATTTATCACTTATTATAGACATAAATCATAATATTAAGGCCTTGTTTGGTACAAATTAGCCGATAGCGAAAAACATAGGCAAAAGTCGATGAGGCTTTGGTGGATAGCGAATCTCTTTAATCCATATGCAATATTTATATTGTCTTATAGTACTCTTCCATGTTCGATCTAAATTGGACTTTTATCCATGTTTAACTAAAATTTTAAACATTTAAAAAAAACCTTAAAAAAAATCAAGATGCACTAATTGACCATCATTCACATATTAATTAATAGGTGGATTAATGTTGTTATTAGTGTTTCATATTATTATTTCATGTTCATATTGATGGATACTTGTATGATTACTTTTCTTATAATCCAATCATGGTTTTGCATTGCTATGAAATTTTCAATCCTTATATAATCTTTGGCTTTTTTTTAACACAATTATATTTCATTTCAAGGCTATTAAACACATTTAATAAGTTTTTTTTTCACATCATGTATGTTGAAAATCATTTGTATTTTATAATCAATAAATATATATAATTTATATAATATACAACAAGAAATTTCGGTAGATAACTCTGACTTCAGTGATCTTTTATACATTATGACACATGATTTAACCTATGATATTTTTGTTTTCTATATATAATGTGTGAATTTCATTATTAAACTATTTGAAACTAACAAACTTGTAATATTTTCTCATCTCACACAAATTAAGAAAATATTAAAAATAGAAAAACAAAATAGTGATTTTTCTAAATTTTATTTCTTCACCATCGGTGTATTATCAAATAACATAAATGCAAATGTGACGGTTGTTATAAAACAAATGGAGTACTAGTTACGGTATAACAAATACTCCCTTGTTTAGCAAAATAAGTAATACTCTTTTTTAGCGAAATAATTATCACAGCTTCTCATTTTTCATAGATTAAAAAAATTATAAATAAAACAAAAAGAATAGAAAATTTATTATATTAACATTATCATGAATCACTGTCTTCACTATTACCATAAATATAATATGAAAAGGCTTGACTTGAGAGTGATACACATGGTATAAATTAGGGGTATGAAAAAGATCACTTGAGAGTGATATACATGGTATAAATTAGGGGTACTATAACTGAAAGAAAGTAATCAATATTGTAATAAAAATTGAAAGTGACATTTATTATATGAGATAATTATATTTAAGCGTGATGATTATCGTGAGTTAGAGAAAATATTTATTTTACAATACAGTGTATGAATTATGGTTGGAACAATCAACACTCATTGGTCATGGCTCACTTCCTTTAAAAAAATTACAATACTCATACATATTAGACTAAGTTTATTAATCAAGGAGACAATTAGGAACACATAATTCAGTGTGATCGGTTATTTGAGACAAACCTCTACTCATCTTTTTCTTCTTTCATCGAAGAGAGGTAGTTTGGAACAATTTTTTTGTGTGCATTCATTCATCAATTTGTATCTCTATCTCTTCATTTAAATAAGTAATTTCAATATAGATCTAGATTTATTTTTTTTAATTTTGTTGTTTTAGTGTGTTTTTATTTATTGATTGTTTTGGTGTGACGTTAATATTGATTTATTTTAAATCAATGGATCAACTTTGATCCATTAATATTGTTATGATTTTGTGACAACCAGAAATATCTTATTATTCAATTTTGATAACATTGATGAATTTATATTGATTAAGTTATATTCTATCAATTTAAATAAATAAATAGTTTTGTGTATACATAATTCGAGGGACTTGTTTTTTTCTTAATGTGTTAGGTTTATGTCCCTCGATTTTTATTTTTTTTAATCTCAATAATTTTTTACTTAAAAGAAAAAATATTTTTTTAATTAAAAAATTGACTATTCTTTTTATTTCCCTACGGGTGACTAGGGATATTTACCTCCAAGCCAATCCAAAAACAAAAAAAAAACCAAAAATTGTACAACACTAAATATTATTTGATAAGTTTTGAACTTTTTTATCATAATATGTTCAGATCAGATTTCAGATTCATTTAAAAACCTAACTAAATTGTATTCATAAATTTTAATTTTTTTTATTAGTATAAGATATTGCATTAAACTATTATTTATTAATTTTAATTAATTTTTAATAATACTTATTTTTTAAGTTGATATATTTTTATTACTATTTCATATAGTTCAAATATAATCAATCTATATTATTTTATAATATTAATTTTTAATATATTATATATAATATTTTGTTTCAAACATATATATTACATTAATATAATTTTATAATATTATTATTAAAATAATATCTTATTAATTATAATTTGGATAGTCGAAAATCGATTCAGTTTAAAATACAGTAATTTAGATCAGATTGAATTTTTTTTAACCGCAAATCGAATGATTTTTTCTCTACATACTGCACCGGGAAGACTCCTAGAGAAGACAATCACTTCTTTTTTACTAAGTGATTATCCTGTCTAATTAAATGACACAAACTTACCTTTCATTTCAGAATTTTAGCAATGCAGGCATATGGAAATGGAACTAATATACACAAAACTTATTAAGTAATTTTTTTATTAGTGGTGATTGGGTTAATCATTTTCATTAACTAGGACTAGTGTCTTGCCATACACGAGTAGTATATGTTAGCTTTTACACTTTTTTATTTGAAAATATTAGTAGTAGTAATCTTATAAACTTTTTAAAAGTTCAATTGTATAATCATATTAAAAATATATAAAATAGTTGTTTTTATTTATTTATTTATTTGATCAAATATACCGGTGTCTAGATGCACACCCTCGTAAATGTAGAGATCAGATAATTTTGAATTTAAATTCAAACCTCAGTAAAATATACTATTTTATAATAAATTATAAAAAAATTAATATATTTAATTTAATTTTTAATTAAACATATTAACTTGTTAGGAATTATTTTTATTTATATTTTATTTTGAATGAAATATATAGACATGATTGTAGCTATTAATTTAATTTTTTTATATTACATATAATATCTTTGAATCTGCGTTTTAATAGTTTAACTCAGATTCCAAAGTCAGTTTTTATGAGAAGCAAGTATTTGTAGCATTAAATAAACGCAAGTTTAGTAATATTGGATGTGAAAGCAAACACTTGCGCGCATAGTTGTTTTGTTTATATAAATTTTTATTTTAGTCGTTGATTACAAAGTATCAACTAATATGTATAAATATAAATATAAATTCCCACAAAGTTACACGTTGGTTGTCCGCATCAATGTCCACATATACGTGTAAACTAATTGCAACATGATATATCACTATAAGGTTGATTCAAAGTAAGACTCTAAAGTTCTTAAAGTTCTAGCTTTAGGCTTACAAATAAATTATCACATCTACTGATAAATAAATAAATAAATAAAGAGAAGAAAAAAAAACATGTATTATTAACATTTGTTTTAAGATTCACATACTATTAAAAATTATTGTGCCGTGCTTTACACCAAGATCTTTTAGAGTCAGAAAATTCCAATTTCAAATACCATATATGGCTCATGTATGAATAAAACTAGGACAAATTATATGTATATCTATTTTGTCATGTTTATGTCTTTCAAAGTTTGTTTTGCATGAATAAAAGTTGTTTTGATTAATAGGTAATTTTTTTTAGGGAAAGATTAATAGGTAAATTTTAAGTATATTATTTTCTTTAATCGGTTGACTCAGTTATTTACTTTTTTCTTTATTACTATATATATAAAATAATTAATAAGGTATGAATATAATTGACAACAAAATGGTAAATATAACTTTAAAATTTGAAAATAACAATTGAAATGAACAGAAATTGTTCCAATAAAACCAACAATTAAAAAGGAATGTGACAGAGAATATAAAAATGTTGCAACTGAAATCTTCGGATCGTTTGTCGATTATTTAGTCAATTAATTTTTTTAATACTAAAAATAATACTTTGATTTATTATTTATTGGGATTCTAAAGAGAATCAGAAATCTAAACATTTAAATAAAAAGAGTAAGAGTTTCTTTTTTATTATTTAAGATTGATTGCCTCTTGTTTTTTTGACATAAATTGGTTGGAGCTAATACACATAATTAAAATAGATCAAATGAAACAAAGAAAGAAAATGTATTTTGTCCCTCATGTTAGAAGTGCAAGAAAAATTTGGTAATTTCAATAAACACCGGCACGGCAACGTAGTATTTGATGTTGTATTTAATCGAGTTTTGATTAAATTTAGATTATCAATCTAATTTGGATTTGTGAAAGAAAAATTTGGCATACAAAATTGTAATTATTGAAATTTAATAGATTAATTTTCTTAAAAATAAAATATAAATTCATTGTTTATTTTTTGAGTCAATTACTGTTTACTTTTTAAAAAGAATAAACAAATGCGTATAGTAACAATTATAAAAAATAAAAATGTTGAATAAAATATTTAATTATAGGTAGCAATGATTCTACCTATTATTTATTTAACATAATTTTATTTTCAGTAATCGGCCAGTATTGAGCAGTAGAAAATGAGAGATGACTGTGAGCCAAGTAGATCTTATCCTATGGAAAATGACAACATGAGACACGTGTCACCGGGGGAATAGGGTGGATGAATAACCAGCATAATAATTTATTTAATATTGATTTTTCAAAAAGAAATATTTACAAATTATTTAAAGCACAAAATGTAAAATTAAAATATAATCTTAAAAATATATGTTTAAACAGAAAATATTGGTTTTAGAATTCGATAACAAAGTGTTTAGAGAGAAATATTGTTTAATAAAGTATGTTAAAAAAAAAGGCAAAGAGTGAGTCAGATTGCACACTGAAAAAAGCAAGACAGAAGAGACAGAGATAAGTGTGGGGAAACTGGAAAGGAGGATAGGGATCGATATATTCAAGTTGGTTGGAATTGGATGGATTTAACTCAAGTCGCTTCAAAAGTAGAAAAACTTCTTCAACGGAATACCCACTATGTACCCTGTTTTCTTACGTTACCATTTTCCTCTCCTTTTTTTTGTATTGTTATTATTAGTTTCAAAATATGTAAGGGTTTTTCCTTAACTATGCATAAAAAAATTGTAATATGTTTATTTTTTAATAGAATAGTAAACATTCACTTTAAATTTATGTATATAATTAATCTCTACAAAATATAAAAAAATTGGTTTTAATTTTCTATAAAATAAAAATATAAAAATTGTTTAGTCCCTACAAAATGTAAAAAATCTAATTACAGTCTCTACATAATAAAAAAAAGACTAAATAGCATATGTGGTCCTTTAACTTAATTTCAGTTAACATTTTAGTTCTTTATATTTTTTTCCCAATTTGGTCCTTTATTTTAATTTTAAGTGACAATTTGATCTTTTATGTTTTAAAATGTCAACAATATTATCCTTTTTTTTTACAAAAATTCATCAAAATTTTCAACCAAAACCCATAAAATTAATTATATTCTTTCATATAATACAAATTTTATCAGATTCGTAACTCAAATCTTCATATAAACTCATATTTTCATTCTTTATTTCACTTAAAATTAAAATAAAGAACCAAATCGGAAAAAAA
>JBBPBO010001985.1:5058622-5109773 GCA_037974295.1 Cicer cuneatum
GTTTTAGAAATAGAAAAAAAAAAGAGAAAAGGAAGAAAAGAGGAGTTAAAAGACAGAAGAGAAGAAGGGAGGAGGAAAAGAAAAAAAAAACAGAAACAAGATGCAGAACAGAGAGGTAGAAGAAGAAATAGTGAGAAAGAGAGAAGAAGAAATAGTGAGAGAGAAGAAAAGGAGGAGAAACAAAAAAATAAACAATGACAAAAAGAGAGGATTCTCCTAGAATTCAAAGTAGAAAGAGTGGAAAGTATCGTCATTTTTCTAATCTTTTTTGGAAATCAATAGGTGGGTTCCCTTTTTTTTTTCTTTTCTATTCTGTTTTCAGTCATGCATGTATGAGATAAGGGTTACCATAGGTTATGGATATGAGGTTAAGGGTTTGAAATAAAGAAAGAAAATTTTATTTGGTTAGATTTAGGGGTTTTGTAATATATAGTTAAAAATAGATTGTTAAATATTTGGTCTGTTTTCATTCATGCATGTAAAGTTCTATAAAAATAGATGGAATTTTTATTTTGTTTGTTTTCATTCATGCATGTAAAGTTCTATAAAATTGAGACTGAATTGTTAAATTTAGAGTAGTAGCAGAACAAATTTAGATAGACAGTCATATATAATTAAAGAATATCTAAAATCACATGTATATGTTTCTTCCATACAGTAAACCAATTAGTTCTGTCTTAGATTCAATCAGATTCCAGAATCATTCTTTGAAAACCCCACTCCACCGAATTAGTACATGGAAATGGATATATCAGAATATTAGTAATCTAAATGTGATTTTCTATTTTTCGAATTCTATTTATGAAAATAAACTTTACTTTGGTCAATCATTTAAAATTGAGTTTCCTTGATGACATGCAATTATGCTATTTTGATGTGTATGCAATTAGAGAATTGAATTTCATTATTGTGATAGATTAGTTTGAGTAAATTGATATGTTGAGACTGTGTTGATGTATGCTTACTTGATTTGTTCATAAATTGTAGCATTAGTGCTTGCAAAGATACATTTGGAAAAAAAAATTGTGTGATTGAATAAGTGTTTTTAACTTAAAATTCGCATGACATATGTGTGATCTTTTGGTTATAACTTTTCCTATAGACATTATTTTTGAATGATTGTTAGTTTTCTGGAAACTAGACTCAATTATCTTCAATTTGCAAACAAACTTTGTAATGTTTGATTGAGTATTGATGTTTAAAAATGAGTTACAAGTTAGACCAGAGTTGATGTCCTGTTTTTAACTTAAAATTCGCAGGACACATGTGTGATCTTTTGGTCATAACTTTTTCTATAGATATTAATATTGAATGATTGTTAGTTTTCTGGAAACTAGACTCAATTACCTTCAATTTGAGTACAAACTTTGTGATGTTTGATTGAGTATTGATGCTTAAAAATGGGTTACAAGTTAGACTAGAGTGCTGTCCTATTTTTTGATATTGTGTATTGTTGTCCTTAATATATATATTTTATTAATAGATTATGTTATAGGTAATAGGTGATATTTTATATATATATATATATATATATATATATATATATATAGGTGTGTATTGGTATATATATAATTATTTGAAGTTTGATTAATGTGAGAAGTATAGGATTCATTCTAGCTAAATGAATTCTCCATGTATATACAACAGAAGCGAGGGTAAGTGGGCACCACTTACGGACGTAATTATGTCCAAACTTACCAAAATAAAGTTACTAACAAGACGAGGGCATTAGTAGAACTAATGTAGTCTTAAAGACATGCTTGTTAGGTATATTTAAGTCATTAGATTACTCACGTCCAATGACTTAAAAAGATTTAGAAATAGTCAAAATTGTACATAGAGAGGAAAAACTAAGAAGTTTAATATATCTTTGAATTACAATATTAATTATTTTGGTTTCATGTTTTAGAATCCACTGAGATGTAATCTCATTCCACGTTATTTAAATATTTTTACAGGTAAAAAGACTTATAGCAAAAGTTGGGGAAGTGAAGTATAACAGTTATGCTATAGTTAGGTTAAAAATTTCTAGGAGGTTATTTTGAACCATGGATGTGTTATGTACTCCATATTATTTTTTGTTTCCTTTGAATGATTAGTATGTGTATTAATATATTTTCACGACTCTATGTCCGAATTTGTATTAATCATCTCTTTTGTCAAATTATCCTAATGCTCAAGTTATATTCTAGACAATTAACTTATAGTGTTACACATCAAATGATTCAATTATTTTAAAGTGAAAGGAGTCAAAAAAGAATTTACATTGAAAAATATAGTTTTTAAATTTTGGTATAATATTTTTTAAAAATCAATAATAGTCAATTGATTTTGGTAGAATATGAAAAAAGTTTATTAAGTTGAAAAGAATTGAAAACCTTTTAATTATGGCCTTACCCTTAAACAAGTCATGTGTGTTATTATGGCACTTATTAGTATTTTTTAATCTAAAATTGATCAAATTAATTATTCGATATATTTCGTATTAAGTGTCTCATTTTTAATATTAACTTATCTCAAATTATCTATCTATTTAAATTATCAAGGATACATTAATTATTTTCTTCACTAATTTATTATTTTTAATTAATCTCAATTAATCTAAATACTCTACTAAGTGCTAATAGTAAGGGTTGGACGTCTTCTTCAAATTTAACCCAGAGCTTCGTAGTTGTGTAATCTAATTATAGTAGAATTTATTATATCTTTTAATCTCTTATAAGATAAAAAAAATTACTATTAATATGATAAGTTGTTAAATAAAATCTAATTTATTATTAAAATCAATATAATTAATTATTTTTTAATAATTATGTACAACAAAAATAAGACACTCAGATAGAGGGAGTTTTTTATTTATTTAATAGACCAAATTAATTAGAGAGAAAATTATTATTGTTGTTGTTTGTATTATTATTATTAACAATTGTACTGTTGAGTATTTTATAACTGTACCGTATTAGATTTAAATTTTGTCCCTAGTGTCATATTCTTATCCCGAAGCTACCCCTTGATCCTATGTTTTCTGCATCATAAGGTACTACTTTAGACTAGATATATTTGTAAAGACAATTTTTATTAATAAAATAATTTGATGAAAGGTAAATAATAATTGATTTCGTACGAGTTTATGCAAATTTAATTTATCTTTTAATATGTTTTGATTTTGATATTATCTATAATTATAGTAGAGTCCAACAAAAAGTGAAATAGTTGGAAAAACGATTGAATTATCTGAAATTGATTTAACGAAAAAAGTTGATTGCAATTATTATATGAAATGTTATATATAACCGTCATAAAGTACAATGCAACTAGTTTATATCTAAGAGTCTCCAAAAGTTGGAAGTGTGGATTAATATTCTAACTTGTAATGAACAATCAAATAAAGTATAATGTAACTAACAAAAGAGAATTACAAGAGAAAATACAAATTGTAATCACATCGGTTAACACGGAGGAAAAATTTGATGAAGAAAATGATGGCAATTGAGGTACATAACTCATCATGAAATTTTCAACCAAATTTTAGATCATTTTGAAATTTTTTCCGATGTTTCCACGATACTCACTCCAACTAAATCAAGAATCTCAATCTTTAGAGACTCAACTACCATAGGATTAGAGTTATCAAATGTGTCGGCTCAACCGACTCACTCTGGCCCAAAAAGCCTGTATACATAAATGAGTCAGTTTGACTTGACCTTTTTTTCTCGATATTTTTTTATTTTAATTAATAAAAATTAAAACACAAAAAACATTTTCACTCGCTTGCTACATTAGAGATAATAAAATAAAATTATAATACATAACGTTCACGAACAAAGCTTGGTCGGAAAACAACAATCACGAACAGAGCTTGGTCGGCAAACAAAAGCCACAAACGGAGGTAAACTGGTGAAGATGTTTGACTGACAGTTCTAGTATTGGTTGGCGGTTAAAGCACCCCCAACAATGCTATGTTGTTCCTTGCTTTGAGTGGAATATATATATATATATATATATATATATATATATATATATATATATATATTATGTTTTTAGTAAATTAGGTTTTATTTTTTTTCTTAATTATGATCACACATTACTCTTGTTTTTTAAAACCAACTCAAAAATACAATTTTTTAAAGTCAATCCAAAATAGCAACAAAAAAAAAGACTATTATCTAAGTCATCCCAAATTTACTCATAATAATTTTTTTTAGTTCATTTTTTAAGATCCAACATGTAGTAATATGTGGAAAATTAGATTTTGTACCCCAATTCGACTTGTACCCCCAAAGCGTAAAAAACTCAAATTTGTCCCTTTCATTTTAAATTCAATCAAAGGTAAAAAAAAATTAAATTACTCCTAAATTCTTCCTTTTCACCGAAATTTCCAGTAATTAATTTTTTTCCTTTTTACAATTTCTGGTGGTATTATTTGTGTACCGAAAATTTTAAAAATACAAACTTTTTGATAGTATAATTTTTTTAAAACTTTTTTTCGACCCATCTCTACATAAAAAAGAAACACAACAATAATAAAAAAATATTTTACTACCATATAATAGAAATATATAAATATTATTAAAAATGTTTATCTAACTTGTATAACCAACCAACTTATAATCACTTGTAAGTAGAGGTGGGAATAGGTCAGGTCAGACCAGATTTTGAAAGGCTTGAGTCTGACTTACGATTAATTTTTTAGGCCTATGTCCGATCTACGGCCTATCATATGCTTTTTTTTCGGTCGGGTCTGAAAGTTTATTTTAAAGTCTTATTCACATTAAAACATTTAAATGTTATATTTTTTTAAATAGGCTAAACTAGACATTTATATAAAAAAAAACTTAATAAAATTATAATCAAATATAATATAATAAAATAATATTAAAATAGCGTAATTGATAGACTTTAAAATAGAAAAAAATAATATTATTAATATATATATATATATATTTTAAAATTGGAAATAGTAACATTAATAAACAACAATAAAAAATAAAATTAATAAATAATATATATATATATATATATATATATATATATATTATTTTAAAATTGGCCTAATAGACTTTTTTATAAGTTACCTATTCAAATAGATAGACTTTAAAAATAATCTAAATCTAACATTTTTATTAAACATGTCAAGACATACCATAAATAAATCATACCATAGGCCATTTGAACAACCTAGTCTATTATGATTTCTGCTGGTCACAAACTCTATACAAATGTAATGGTAGTCGGTGAAATACTTTGAATGTCCCCATAACGATTCTCGTGTTCAAATCATGTAAACAAATTTTATGGTAACTAGGTTAAATGGAATAGAAATGGTGCAATCATTTCTCATAAAGGCAAATAAGCTTATGGCGGTTTTTCAGAGAATCAGTTGGAACTTGACTTGGCGGTTTCTCGCGAAATTTGGGTACATGTTTGATTCTTATGGCAAAACTTAATATAGGGGTATTCTATGTTTTTTTCAATTATCTTGGGAAAAAATCTATAAATTGGTCACTATTAAGTATATTTAACAATTGTCGCGTTTTTCTTTACATATTTAAAACAAATCAGTTAATTAAAATTAATTCAAAAGTTATTTTAATAATTTTAATTTTTTAATCTCAATTTTTTGTTAGAAAATTTTTGAAATTTATTTTTTTAAAAAATAAATAAAGAATTTTTTTAAAATTATTTTTTTCTTGGATAAGATTTGAGAAAAAAATTGAAAAGCTTTTTTTTTTGAACTTTTTCCGAAAAATAATCGAAATACTTTTTTCTTGAATTTTTTTATCGAAAAACCTTTTATATTTATTTTTCTCGAAAAAAATAAAAAAAATATTTTCTTGAAAAAAATCGATAAAATTTTCTCGAAAAAATTTTAATATTTTTTTTCGAAAAATAATTGAAACTTTTATTCAAAAATTATTTTATCAATAAATTTTTTACATCTATTTTTCTCAAACACAATCAATATTTTTTTGTCGAAAGAGTTTCAAAGTTCCTTTTCGCGAATAACTAATTTGAAATTGATTTTAACTAAAAATTTATTTAAAATTTTAAAGTAATTAATATTTATAAATTTGTTTCAAACTAGTTCGCTGAACTTCTTTTGAAAGTAATTTTTAAAAATTAAACCAAATCATCAATGCGATCCAATTTAGTTTAGTTTTTACAACAACACCCCAAATCTCACTCTTGAGCTCTTATTCTATTTGAGATCAATCATCTTATCATGCCTCATAAACAAGTTTTTATTTCTAAAATATTTATAGGCCGACAAACCAGGCGATTGAATGGTTTGTAGGTTATACACTATTTTTCTACCATTCCCCCGGATTATGTTAAACTTTTATCGCAATATTTTTCTCAATTAACTGTGATCTACATAAAAGTCGTATGAGAGATTTAAAAATATGCTAAAACATAATATCATACTTTCGAAATATTCTAAAAATCTATATTACTACCTTGGTCTTATAATCATAAATAAATTCATAAATTTTAATTAGCGAAAACAATCTCATATATACTATAAATATAAATATAATTATTTTTATGAAAACAACTGTAATACACAATTATATGACATTGTATCCATTGAGTAAAAAGTTAAAGATTACAACATTATATCATTATTTTTTTATTTATAATGAACTTATGAGTCGTTAAAAAATTGATTGTTATGTTAGTTTTCGAGTTTAAATTCAGAACCTCTTACTCAAAATTATTTTCGTATCTATTAGCTCATCAATCAAACTATTTATACAAAATACAATATTATTATATCTTAAAAATTGAAAACACCCTATCATTTACAAATTATAATTGTATTGTTATATTTTTTGTTTTATTGTCAATACTATAAAAAATATATTTATCTATGAGAAAAAAGAATATGCAACCCTTAAATAGTTTTACACTCCCACATCACATCACTTCCCTACACTTCAATGTTAAACCATGAAAAAAGGAATATCTCTTATTAGATGTTGGTTTAAATTTTTTATATTGAGAATGTATATTTATACCTATATCTATATCTATAAAAGTCATTTGAAATTTTTATACACATATTAAGAAATGCGATACTTAAAAAAAAAAAATATATATATTATTTTAACAAACTATCCATCTTAACTATTTGTATTTTTTCATCATCATTAATGTAAAATACAATAATATTTTGAAAGTTGTGCACATAATAATAATTGAATAATATTTTATCCAAAAAAAATATTGAATGGTAATATAGAAAAAAAATTTAACATGCATTAAAAACTGATAATTACATTTATTTTAAGATAACTTTTTTTTATTAAAGTAATACTCACTGTGACTGAGAGAAGTAAAACTCAACCTTCAATTTTTTGAACAAATTAGTGAAACTTTATTTTTAAAGATTGATTAGGCGAACTAAATCTAACAAATACATATTTCATATTAGCCAATAACAAAGCGACAAAAATTAGAAAAATGTTAAATAAATAAAAGTTATGATAGGGTAATGATTTCTTATTCGTTTTGTAAGAGTGATAGTGTGATACTACAAATCATATCATATACAAGGAGTCATTGAGCATTTACCAGGAAAAGAACATTATACATGTGGTACTGTACTGGTCTTTGACCTCGTCCATTTTTGTGTAGGGTGAAAATATCTTATGTTTCTTTAGTAGCTTAGAGGAACCTTCCTTTTCTCAACAATTAATTAATAAAATAAAGAACAAGGTACAAAGTCCACCGACAATTGTAGGTTGGTAGAAAGATATTCTCTATTTCTAAACGGGTGCTCTAACCACCTGAACTAAAAGAGCCGTTCTGAAAGTACAGCAAATACTCGTTTAAAACTATCATCTTTTATCATCAATTTTTCTTCACTCGTAGTTTTTGATTGAATATTACATCTAAATTCTAAATGTTTTGACTACTGACATAAATTATATAGTAATTAAGTTGTTAAAATAATAATATTTTTCATTTATTAAAATTAGATTTGTGGTGAGTACAGTTAATTATGAGGATAAAATTATTTTAAAAAATTATTATGGGAGAAATATTTTTTCAAACCTTTTCATCGAGAATAATTCATTATAGAAATGAATTTGTGAAACCATAAAACCTGTTGACATAATAATCCTCTTTTAATAGTTATGCGATTTACTCTCCTCGTTTATTCATGTTGTCACTTAGCTCTTGTTTTGTTCTGTTCTCTGACTAAAATTTGGATCATACAAGAAACAATTTATTTTGTATAGTACAATCTCTGTCATTTTAGCAAATGAAACGCACCTATTAAAGTGGATTTTTTTTCCTTTAGGTTGCTAGCATGCATTCAATCTCAACGACTCAAATGTGTTTAAAATTGCTTAGCACAACTATAACTTAGACAATAAACTAAATTTAAGGTTAAAATCGAGTGTACTAATATTTAAGATACTGTAGAAATTATCAATCTGCTGCTTACTACACTTCACACCTGCTAATTCAATTTATTACACCTGTAATTTCTCATTAAAGTATTTTTAAGCTGCCTATTTGTTTGAGTTTAATTAACATTTGCAGTTCTATGAAATGACAATGATTTAAATAACTGCTGGTAAGCCATCAGCACTTTCATCTCATTTGAATTCCAATCCCAGGTAAACCCTCCCAAAATATACAAATACATACTGAAGATCACAAAAACCAAATTTCATATAAAAATATTGATTTTTTTGTGATAATAATGGCAAACATTTCCTAATCAGCTAGTGAGTGGGTAGTAAAATCCTGTAGGATAATTACATCTCACCAAAATGGTGTATACTCCAGATGTCAGCATCAACTGCACTAGACAAGCAGTAACAGGTGAAATATGCATCGATTGAACATTTTCGTCATCATCAAATAAGTGACATAAGAAACAGAAAACCTTGGTCAAGGGCCTTTTCATTCTGTGGAATCAGAAGCTGGTCAATTTAAATATGAAATGTGTGTTACTTTCAAAACCTTTCCTTCCCAAACAAGTTGGGTTGCTTCTGTTCAGGGAAAGTTCTGCTATCTCAAATATGCATAATGGGACATAAAATAATTGTAATCGGGATGATTTACTCGCAATAACCTAAGCCAATTTTCAGCAGCTCGAGACAGAGAATTGGCTTTTTGAGATTCGGAAACTCCATCAGGATCCCAGATAGAAACTTTGAACTTGTGATGAGCAAGCCCAAAGATAGGTAAGGATAGCTTCGATGACATGTCCCTACCTCTCGAATAATGAATATTTAGCGGCTCAGTATTTGAACCTGATTCAACGGTCAAAATGTTATATAGTTGACACCCATTGACAATCATTTTGCAAACAATTAAACTAAATAAAGACAGCAAGACGTACTCTGTAAACCGGTTGACAGGGAATGGAAAGTCAGGAAGCAGGCACTCAGGCTCTGCAGTGTTGGACCGGTAGGTATTCTATATATTGGATACCTTTATAGCAACAAATAATTTAGAATTAGTAATTATTGTGTGCATTATCAAGCCAAAATAATATGTCAATAAGAGGTTGAAAACAACATACCAAGCCAGCGAAACCCAACTTGCAGGCGAAAGATCACAGCTCCAGTATGACTTCAACTCTGGAAATTGACTTGCAAGACTAGATATCTGAGTCAAGCAATACGATAACATGTTACTAAAGTTGTCAAGATCGAGATTTTGATCAAGATCGCGAAGGGGGTAGCAAAATCGCAAATCATAAGATTGTAATCAAGATCGTAAGATCCTACCAAAACAAAAATACCAGAGTGTGTGTGTGTGTATTGTTGCTTTGGAAGGTCAAACAACTAACAAATTATGAGAGGCAAAGATGGTTGTGACTCGATGAGAGAAGATGAAGGTCGCAGTCGCACAACTCAAAAGAGTGAGTGCAGGAAGCATAGATGGTTGTGAGAGGGAGGGAGCTGATGCAGTTCGAATATTCAAAAGATGGGTTTTTTTCTTCTTGTTTTTATCCAACTGGGTCGGGCATGACTCTAGTAAATCTGAGACCAGAAACGCTCAAGAGCACACACAATTGTGTGATTTAACAATCTTGTTATGATTTTTCAACAATCTTGCTCCAAAACGAGATCTTACGTGCGATTAAGACAGGAAGGGGTGAGTAGGGTCGTATAATCGTAAGATTTTAAGATTTAAATCAAGATCTAAGTTAAAAAGCAATATAGTCTCAGCGTTCAAGGCAACCAAAGGATAACATCTTACCTTATCTGCTAATGGCTCACGATTATAAGGCGTCTCATGCTCAAAGTACTGAAATATAAGCTGAACAGGAGGGTTGCAGCTCTCAGTCTCTTCACTTGATGAACCCACCAAAGGTTTACTTAGTGAGATCCTTTCCAAAGCATGATTGCATGCATCCAATACATTAAGATGATTCCTACTTCTATGACAATAGCCACTACTACTATCACTGCTTGTTTCTCTGGCTGATTCAGAGTCACTTTCTTGACTGGATTTCCTGGAATAAGGTGGAAATCAGAATGATAATATGTTCAACAGTCATTGAATTCAGCTAAAATGTTAAACCGTTATATTTGTTTCAAAATAAGATCATAACATTAAAAAGGTAAAATGGTAAGATAGTCTCAGGAATCTGAACTTGTGGGCATCTAAACGTTGTATCTGTTATTATAAAATGTATCGTATCGAATGTTGTCTAGAACTTGTA
Source organism: Cicer cuneatum (assembly GCA_037974295.1). NCBI lineage: Eukaryota > Viridiplantae > Streptophyta > Magnoliopsida > Fabales > Fabaceae > Cicer > Cicer cuneatum. The sequence continues at coordinate 5,069,316 of JBBPBO010001985.1, forward strand.
GGATGTGATTCATTAAAGTAGGAAACAAGAAGGCTATGAGTAGCATGACTTAATACTTTCATGAAAGATTGGAAATACATGACAGTAACACATGTGAGTTCTTAAGCTACTTAGTTTCCTCCCCTCCCCACTTATGGGTTGATCTTAACATTCAGTTATTAAAATAATGTTTCCTATGATATGCCAAAGGCATCTCCATAGCACAACAGTGAGAAGATATTGGGAAAAACCCAAGTCTACATTGAAAATAGATAAAGCCTGAAAAGAGTTTATAAAGAGATATCTTTCACCTTACAAACCAATTTTGTAAGGATGAGGTAAACCCAGTCCAAAACCTAAAATGGTATCAGAGCCAATTCTCATATGTACATACTTTTATTTAGTATAGCCACCCTTACATAAACGTGATCCTTCTTTTAATGTTTTCCCTTGCACCAGAGAACAGTGATGCAGGCAAATATCAGAAGATGCATTGCAGTTGAAATAAATCAATTATACATAAAAAGGTATGCTGTGTACAAAAAAATATTAACATAATATTAACTTAAAAGCTCAATTGTTCAAGACAAAACTGATAATTCCTAATTTTGACCAGTGATTACTGAAACCACTAAAATGTTGAATATTCGACATAGGAACACAGAAGATTTGCTGGATATGGAAGACGGCCAGTTGAAAGGCAAAGGAGGCAGCGCAAAGCTTTACATATAGAAAGGTTTAGGTATTAGGGAGATTATAGGATTAATAATACCGACTTCTCAGTTTTCTATGTTAAAAATAGGTCAACTCACATGCCGCTTCTTCAGTTTTTTTTTCCAAAAAAAAAAAACCGAAATTCTCTGTTTTCCTTTATTGTCACTACAACCACTGTGGCTGCTAATGCCCTCGTAGCGAAACTGGGATAGCTTTGCGGTTTTCATATCAGATTTTTTCATTTCGCTACATTGTAACGCTATAGCACCTTTATTTGATACCACTGGTTAACAGCTGCCAAATTGAGCCTCATTTATGCAGCATACCAAAAGTAGAGGTAAGGTACAGTTATGCAAGTAGTTACAAATAAAAAAAGCAAAATGTAAAATATTTTAAAAAAACAAAACAAAATTATTCGTGAATCATTCAATAAAAGCATTTAGAAAAGCCATGTTTCAATGCAAGGAAACATACTAACCTCAACCGCGTGGAAGGTTTTGAGGGATCGATATAAAGCTGAATGGCAGACAAGGAGACATTATAATACTGTGTCACAGATTCATTGCCATTCAAAACCAAAGGAACACCCGCACCATACGCGCTCCATTCCTTAAAAGATTCCCACAAGTCACCAAGTACATAGTACGGAAGTAATTCTGCCTCCTTAGTTTTCCATCTCCTAGAACTTGTCTGTGCATTCATTTATTCATTCCCAAATAAGCCAAAAATTTGCTTTGAAAACAAAGCCAATAACCGACATAACCTTAAAAAACTAGCACGTTATACTGTGTTGTTTTTGCCACAGCCAAATTTAAGGGACATCTTAATTAAATTGCAAAAGCTTGATACTGATACCATTCATTTATGAATCAAACTTTGACTTATTAAAGATCCTATTTATTCACTAACAGGGTTCATGTATGCATATGCTGCTACTTGAACTACTAGAGAAAATTAATAATAATTAAATTACAGGAAAAAAGAAATTAAAAAAAATGTAATTGAATTGAAATTGAAAGTGATGAAACCTTGGGAGGATATTGTGCGGCAACATGTGGCGTGATATACTCCAAGAATCGATCTAAATTAGAGATATCAGATGTGGCACGGGAAGAAATCGAACAATCGGAAGAAGAACCGGGTCTATTCTCCGACGAAGTTCTTGAAAGAGAAGACCTTTGTTGTTCTTGTTTTTCTCTGTGTTTCCTTAGCGGTGGTGGACTGTAGAAACGATTTTCACCGAGATGTTTATTACGGTTGCGACTTCCGCCGGCGATGGCAGCGCCACCGGTGGCCGACATTGATAAAGTGGTTTTGATAATTAGGAATAGGGGAAACGACGACGTTTGGTTAGGTTAAGTGAAAAGAGAGGGAAAAGTGTTATATTGAGAAGGTGAAGTGTGAATTCAGGGTTTATTTATTTATACTCCAAACAGCACCGTCGCTGCTGAGGTTTTCAACATCGATTATGGATTTTTGGTGAACTTAAAACAGGTTATGATGATGATTCATTCTATCTTCGATGCTAGTGTGGAAGAGGTTAGTATTATCATTATCATCATGGTTGTTATATTATCATATACTGGTTGTTAATCAAAATATTTAAACCCTGTTTGTTATTATAATAACTTGTATTAATGTTTAATCGTTATATTTATGTGAATGTAAGCCCTAAACAACTCCAACAACAAACCCTAGTGGATCATACTGTGTCTCCTTTTGGACATTTTTCTACACATCCAACTTAATTTGTTTCTGCAAAAATTAATTAGTTAATCTTTTATTTTAAAAGACTATATATCCATGTTAGATAAATGTTTTTTACACTTTTAATTAATCATAATCATTATATTGAATTGAAAACGGCTAACTTTAATTATAACTATTTCTAAATATTTTTTTACTTAAAAATTAATATTCACTCGTTCAAATTAAAATAGTATTAATTGTGAATAATACAAATACAATTCACTAAAATCGAAAATAAACACTGTAACGAGTCAAAAAAATCAAACAATATCGCACTTAATCGACGAGATAAAGAAACAAACAAAAAACATTTATGTAAAAATTACTTATTTAAATAAAAGGGTAAAAAAAAACGGAGTAGTAAAGTGATTTCGAACTAAATATTAATTATACATCACTCATATTTTACGGTAAAAAAATGAAGACAAAAAAAAAATAAAAAAGAGGTGGCTAGACGAGACCTAGAGAAGAAACAATTATTTAATTATCACTGGTTCTAAAATTATACATACTACTAGTTGCAATTAATCTAAAAAAATATCAGTAATTAATGTTATTAATGTTAGTGGGATTTAGAATATCCCTCTCTCCAAATCACAAAACCAATTTGTCACTCTTTAATTAATTGATACTTTGTAAACAATATTTGATTGTTTGAAAAAAAAAATATACATATTACAAAAGTTAAATATCAAACTAAGTAATTAAGAGATATATGATTAATTTAGTAATTAAAGTGATGAGTTGAGAAGTGAAGTATCAAAATTTCAATTCTCAACTTAACTTTAATAATTACTAAATGTTCACGTGTGAGGGAGATTAGCAGACAAACCTACTGCATGGTTTGTTTATGGTAGTTTCTTTTTCTACACCTCTATATGAATTGTCAATTGATATGTGTATTTTGATAATATAAATATATTTAGATTGATTGATTCAAAGAATATTAAAGAGTGAGCAAAAACCTTCATTTGTTAATTCATAGAAATGGACTAGGAAAGCATTCCAAGATATTAAGTCATCGATAAAAGAAAATATAAAAGATCTCATGGTCCCATGAATTTATTTTGTATCTTTTCTCGTTTTAACAATATAAAAATTATTTTCAACTTAAATATTTTATTTCTTCCATAACTTATATCAAAATTCCTAAAAGAGAAGCAAGTAAATCATATTCATTTGTCATGTGAATCATAAAGTAAATCATACGAGTGCATTTGATTTGCATGAAAAATAAGGGATACGGCAATATAATTTCACTTGTATAACGTTTGATTAAAAAAATTATTATGAAATTGAACGAATTTAAAGATAAAAGTTAGAAACTTTTATCCTCACTAATTTATGAAACAACTTTTTTTTTCCTAAATACAAATGGTCTAAAATAATTTTATTTATTTTTTTAAATAAATTCATTTTGATTGATAAGGTTATGTAGATAGCTAGGAAAATTGGTTTTCCTACCCTACACTTTGACTTATACCTCTCAATTAAAAAAAACTAAAAAATATCCATTTCAATTTCATTTCATCTACAGTTAAAAAAATTTACTCTAAAATCTACCCCTCAACCAAATTTTCAATAAGTTAATTTTTTTTTAAAATTTTCAGTAGTACAAATAACATACCGGAAATTTCATTTCACCAAATTTCCAATAGTACAAATTCCCGAAAATTTGGTGATTTGAAATTTTCGATATGTGTTTTGTACTAACGGAAATTTGACATAATGAAATTTTCGGTAGTTATAATTTTCGGAAATTTGAAATTTCCAAAAATTTAAAATTTTCGTCTAAAGCGCTCGATTTGCGCCCGAAGCGCATTTCGCGCAATTTTTTTTTTAATTTTGATTTTTTTTGTTGCTTTTTTCTAATTTTTTTCTTTCAATTAGGAATTGATAAAACACCAGCACTATGTATAGATTTGTTTGAAGCATTCTAAACTAATCAAATTTTTGAGTCACGGGAAGCAGTAATATCATGGGCTAGAGAGGTTGACCGACTAAATTGAGTAGCTGTTATTATTACTCGCTCTGATTAGAGACCGGAAAGAGAGGAAGGAAAATAAAATTAATTATTGGTTGTTATATAGGTGGAACATATAAGTCAAATAAAAGCAAGTCAGGGACTTCAACAAAAAAGTGTGGTTGTCCGTTTAAACTTAGATCAAAACCATTGAAAAAAGTTGAGGGATGGATTATTAGTGTAATATGTGGATTTCACAACCATGAGTTAGTAGCTACTTTTGAGAGTAATACATCTATGGGACGCTTAACAGAAGAAGATAAGAAATATGTTGACGAGCTGACAAAGTACCACGTTGCACCGAGACACATCTTGTCATCTTTGAGAGATCGAGATAAGGAGAATGTCACTAATATCTCTCAAATTTATAAGTGCCGAAGTACATACAGGAGGAATTTGAAAGAGCCTAGAACTGATATGCAACATTTGTTGAAGTTACTTGAAGCTGAGAAGTATGCTTGTTGGAGTAGAACTCATGGAGACTCTAACGTTGTGAGGGACATGTTTTGGACGCACTCAGATTCTATAACTTTGTTGAACATGTTTCCTCTTGTATTAATCATAGATAACACCTACAAAACCAACAGGTATAGGTTACCATTGTTTGAAATTGTTGGTGTTACTTCAACTGAGTTGACATTCAACGTTGTATTTTCTTATATGGATTGTGAGCATCAACAAAAATTTTGTTGGGCATTGGAGAGGTTAAAAGAGTTGTTTGTTTCAAATACCTCATTTCCTCAGGTGATCGTGACTAATAGAGAACTTGCTTTAATGAATGCAATCGAAGTTGTGTTTCCATCTTCAACAAATTTACTTTGTCAACTTCATATTAACAAAAATGTTGGAGTCAAATGCAAACAATATATATTAAAGAAAGATATGCATGAACCCATTCTTGAGTTGTGGAGGAAAATTGCTTATTGTTATGAAGAAAAGGAGTACGAGGAACATTTGCAAATGTTTGAGCAAACATGTGTCGATAGTATTATTTTCTTTGACTACGTCAGAGACACGTGGTTGACTCCTCACAAGGAAAGATTTGTTGAAGCATGGACCAATCGAGTATTGCATCTATGAAATACTACGACTAATAGGTACGTCATTACAACTTTGCATTTTTGACTTATATTTATACTTATATAGGATTAAACATGCATGATAGAAATAATAATATAATACATATTTTTTTGTTTGAATATTAGAGTTGAATCTGCTCATTGGTCACTGAAAAGATTTTTGGAACATAGTAAAATAGATTTGTGTAAGGCATGGAATGATATGAATGACATGTTGAAGTTCCAAATTATTAAGATAAAAGGTTCATTTGAGACAAGTAAAGGTCGCAAAGAGCATATACACAACGATCCATTCTATGCGAATTTGACTTGGGTTGTATCTAGGAATGTTGTAACTGATATTGTTCATGAATATAAGAGAGTTAGTTATGTCAATAACGACAAAGCTGCATGTGGTTGTATACTTCGAAACACTCATGGATTACCTTGTGCTTGTGAGTTGGCAAGATACAAGTTGGAAGGTGTTCCTCTCCCATTAGATGTTGTTCATATACATTGGAGGAAATTAACCATGAATAGTGATCAAGAGGAAGAGAAGTTGTAAAATGATTCAGAGTTGGACATTACATCAGAGATGAATATTATTTGAAAAACATAGAAAAACACTTAATGTTGCTAGAAGGAGGACATTGAAGAGCAAGTTGCGTAAAATAGCATATCCAAAGACAACATCAATGTGTGCACACCAGATAAGATCAAAACAAAGGTGGTGTGAAGAGGAAAAAAGGTAAAAAGCCAAAGGGATTTGACGTATGTCGCGACCCTTCATTTTTTTAGCATGTTGATGCAATTTATTCTCATGATGCAAATACTCAAGTCTCTCAGCAAAGACCCATGAAAACACCCCAACAAATCTCCCAGCAAGCATCCAAACAAGTCTCACAGCAAGCACCTATGACGAATGAAGTTAGAAAATATTTGGATAAGTTTCCTCCTTTAATTCATCCATATATTGAAGACATAGTTAATGTTGAAGCTGATGGAAACTGTGGATATCGTGCTATTACTGCTTTACTTGGCATTGATAGCGTTTCAGCAAGTGTACTGAATCGTTGCAAGTAATAATTAAAACGGTAGTACAGAGTGTTGAACTCGAGGATTGCGTTTTACTATCGAATTATCTTTAATTACTGAAATTGAACAAAAAGTTTCCGAATTGATTTAAGTAATATTTAAAATGACAATAGTAATGAAATTTAACTTTTATAATGAGAAAAATGTCAGGGATGAGTTTCACCTTGAGTCCAACCTTGGTTTCTAATTTGATCCTAGTTACTGAATTCCTTTATTGAATTATTACCGAATTCTCTTTAGTATTTCTGCCCTAATGTCTTAGTGACAGAACCTTTAATTCCAAAATAACCCCTAATTCCTTAGTGGATTTAAAATTATAATTAAGCTTTACGGTACAGAAATTCTCTTTTTAAATTGTTGTCTTTGCAACTAATTCAATTGGTTTCATGACTTGCATCTATCCCTAGACTACAATCTCATTAATTTCTCATCTCAAGCATTCGTAAAGTCCACTCCCGTTTCAAATTACGAATCGTAGAACATTTTAATGTTGATCAGGCAATAAAAAGCATTAAGCACAGAGATGAGAAAAATAATTCAATAAACATATTCATATAACAAGGAATCAAATCAGACAATCAAGGTATTCATTTAGTTTCACTCATCCCTAACAAATAGGATTTAGTTGCTCATTACAGAGATTAGAGAGATAGGGATTAAAGAAGAATTACAAGAAAGATTCATGAATGATTCTTGATAAAACTCCTTCAATGGTGTAGAACAGCCGTCTCTGAGTTTCTCTGCTAGGGCAAAAGTCTCTGAGCTTCTCAATTGACAAAAAGATCCCCCAAAAAAATTAGAAAAACTTGATTTTATGAAATCTGCAGCGCGCCACGCGCCCCAGGCGCATGCCTTGCGCTTCAGGCGCATTAAAACAGAAGCATTGCTGTCAAAACGCGCTTCAAGCGCATATCATTTGATGTCTGGCGTTTACTGCATTTTGCTCCTCTTTCTAGTCCGAATTTGGTTCTGGTGTCTTCATGAAAGTTGTAGCTATGGATCTTAGCTTTCATTTGCACTTGGTTTGACTCCAATTGGACATCTACAACTCAAGATATGGTAGAAATACTCCATGTAGGTCATGTTGATTTATCACCAGAATTCAGCACTGCACGGACAATAAGGAAATAACATAAAACCATAAAAATATCTACTTGATAAAGGAAATACGAACATAAACATGTTGTTAAATCTAAAAACTAAAATTGACAAAATATATTAAATAACTTCTTAAATTAACTAATGATTTCCTATAAATAAGACTAAAAACAATGACAAATATGCATATGATGAAGAGTTATCAGCCATGGTGAAGAGTCTTGGAGCATTGTGCGTCGACAGTTGTATACATAAATTAACTCCAATCCTGATTTATATGCTGCATTATTCCAGGAACGTTTGCAAGAAGTGACAAACTCTTTACTTGTAGCTGATTTGGGAAACCAACCTATCGAGAAGTGGATGACTATTCCTGATATGTGTTACGTGATAGCAACAAAATATTATAGTGTTATTGTGACATTGGGAAAAACTTTGTCTTTGACTTATTTCCTAACGAGGGGTGCACACAATTGAGAGCTATCACATGATCATATTATCTGCATTGACTTTGTTAATGAAAGTCATTGGGTTCAAGTTAAATTGAAATCAGGTTGTCCGTTGCCTCCACTTGCATGGTATTGGAAGACGTATCACAATGATGAGTCTACATCATGGGCGATAGCTTATGCACGACGTCTACAACATTGGGGTTCATTAGATTATATGTTTTTGGCACATGATTGACATTTTTGAATTAAAATTTTATTTCATATATGTGAATTTTTTATATGTTTATGCTCAAGACAAGATAATGAAAGTGAATCTTATCATCTGTAATACATGTAACATGCTCTTGAACGTCAAATTCGTTGACATTGTTGGAACCAAGTTGGTTCTAAGTACTTAGGATTTTGATGCTTACAAATGTACTCAATGTAAACTTATTTTGTACTTTGAATTATTAAGTTAAATGCCCCAGAAACTGAAGGAAACAGAAGCATAGATCAAAGGATTCTAGAAAAATGAATTCTGGAATGACCAGAAGATACTCCAGGAATGTCAAAACATGACCAGAAGATATCTTTGATGGCCCAGATCAGGAATAAAAATCAGAATGAAACATGGATCATACCATTGGAAAGCCTGCCAGAAGGAGAGTTGTTCCAGACAAAGAGGAATCAAATATCAAATTTATTCCAGAAGTTATTGTGACCAGAAGATGGCATGGCAGTGAAATATTAAACTGCCCAGACTTGTTCCAGACTTGACCAGAAGGTATGTTTATGAGTCCAGAACAAGAGGATCAATCCAGATTTGGCCTAGACCATAAGATAGCATGATTAAGGGCATGGAACTAAGTCCAGACCAGAAGAAATGAATTCCAGAATCAATCCAGACCTGGTCCAAAATCAAAGGTAAAATGTCTAGACTGAAATTTTTTTTGATCAAGTTTATTTCAGTTTGTTCCAGACCAAATTCCAGAATCTGTCCAGATCAGAGTAAAAATATCCAGATCAATGGTTCAGAAATAATTTTTTGAGTCCAGTGATGGTCCAGATCAGAAAATCAGACCATGGCCCAGTGTTGGCCGAAATCAGAGGGACAGAATGTGCAAGTCCAGAAATGGCCGAGTCCAGAAGAATTCAGCATATCAAGCGCGCATCTAGGTTGGCCGAAATCAGAAGATCAGAGGGTCAGGAAGTGTGGTCTAGGGATGACCGAATTCAGAGGATCACAGCATATCATTTAGCTTGGACCAGATGTAGACTAGCGCTCAAAATTCTGATGGTCCAGAATTGATCAACGATGGAGATTGCAAGTTATTTTAATTAAAGTGTTAAAAAGATTGGTTATAAAAATAAAGTGGAGTAGCATGTAATTCAGGAGCTGTGGCGGGAAGCAATGAAAGGATTTGATTGGCCAGTTATTTTGAAAGAAAATCTGAAGATATGTTTTTTTATTTAAATAAAGCCCAATTGGTCAAGTTATTTTTGGAAGAGAATCCAGCAAGATTCAGCTCGAATTTGATCATGGAAGAAACCCTAATTTTCATCTATAAAAGGAGGCTCAAGGCAGAATGCTCAGAATCGAAAATCACAAAAGAGTCATACACTTCCAAAGCAACCACTCTCAAATTTTCATATAAGTCAATTGTGAGTTTCAGCTTTCAAGAAGCAAGTACTCGGTTATTTTCTTTCCACTGTGGCAAATCTAAGTTGTTGAAGTAGAGTCTACAATCTGAGGGAGTCAGTAGAGGTAGCAGGTTACTTGGCAATTAGATAGGGTTGTATCTAAGTTGTTGAAGTAGAGTCTACAAACTGAGGGATTCAGAAAGGGTAGCAAGGTACTTAGCAATTAGATTCATAGTGTTGTGAATTCTTCTACAATCTGGGGTGTCAGATTGGCTGAAGAACAGGAGTTGTTTTTCCTCAAAAAAGTCTAGGATTGTTAGACTATTTGAGAAGACTGACTTGGAGGGTCAGTAGCAAGGTTGTAATTCAAGGTTGAATTAGTGAAATCCTTCAAGGCGAAGGGACTGGACGTAGCCTCGTTAACGGTGAACCAGTATAAAATCTGTGAGTTTTTATTTTTATTTTTATCCGCTGCTAACTCTGTTTTAATTATACATCAAGTTTTGTTTTGAAAGTATTAAAATAGGAAAAGTATTCAAGTTAAGTCAAACACAATTCAACCCCCCTTCTCGTGTTTGCACCTTCAAACATTTCAATTAAATCTAAAAAATTTCCATTGCTATTTTGGTACAATCTCTCATTAAAACCACGAAAAGCGAAACTATGTTTAATAAGTAATTTCACTATTAAAATAATTATTTTTAAAACTTTTTTTCAGTGTTCCTTTTTCTTCACAATTAGTCATTGAATTATTTTATCAATAGTTTGACCACTTTTCAGCCTTTGACACAACTCATGGCAAAAGGTTGTATTTTTAACATGATCCATGCTTATCTCATGTTCTCTAAGAAGACTTTCACCAATATGTGACCAATCACCAAAACTCTCGTTTGTTAATTGACCTTTACCGATTCTTTTTTTAAAAAACTTTACAACAAAAATGAAATACTATATCAAACTCTTTCCGATAAACAAACCAATCTCTATCGCACTTATCTCCATTTGATAAAACTCTGGTATATCAATTAGCCGTAAAATGTCTCTTCAAATTATCCTTAGAACCCTTTACAATGGAAAAAACTCTTTTAAGACATTTTGTAACTAAAATATCAATCATTTTAGAATCAAGAGCATCCCAATATCTTGGATCAAATACATCAAACAAATATTCAAAAGGATTTTTTTGCCTGCTCTACTTTATTATCAAATGTATTATTCAAATTAAAATCATCATCAACATTGTCAACATCAACATTTTCAATGGGCACATTATCAAGCATTTCAACATCGACATTATGAACATTACGAGTGTCAACGGAAATCAGTGGTTCTTTTATAAAAAAAATTATCAAGAGTTTCTGCTTGAGATTGAGTTAAATCTTCATATTTTTTCTTTTTTTTACGCTTCTCATATCCATAATCATACTTTCTAATACTATGAGGTATAGTAAAAAAAAAATCTAAAATTTATCACAATTGTGTTAGCTAATGATCAACCACGCAACGTTTACCAAAAAATTTGTTAGTACCATTGTAAATCATAAAATCTAAAACCCCAACATCAAATTAATCCTAATAAATAACGATTTCCTAAAATCAGTGGAATCAACCATTTCAAACAAATTGAGTTCTTAAATCATCAGTAAATCACAAAACTTAAACATCAAGATTCAAGATTTTAACATTTGAGATTTGGTGGTGGCGCTTGATAGCTGCAGCAGTTGTCACATACGCATAATGGTAGGCGTGGAGAGCAAATGATAGTCGAGAGAAATTAGATTTAGTCTCAGAGAAGATAGCATCCGTTTAGAAAATGGATGTTTATTTTTGACATAAAGTGCAAATATAAAATTTTAGAGTGATCGGTATACAAAATTAAAGATATAAATGTAATTTTTCAAAGTTCAGGTATACTATAAAAAAATGTTTGGGGTCCTCCCTAATTTGGGATCATGTGTCAATGTTCTAGTTGTACAGAATTATAGCCGATCCTAGGTATCGACATGTGCCGCAGACCTCACAAATCTTATAGATTCATTTGAGTTATATATTATAAATTATTTTATAGTCTTATGATTAGTTAATTATTAAACAATTTTTACATAAAAAAGTAGTGAAATATATATTTTATTAATCATTATCTTTTATTAGCTATTTTAGTTTTCAAATATGTCTTTTATTAGTGAATTTAATTTATATAACTACTAGCTAAAGATGAAATTTGCTAATGTATTTAGTTTCAATTCAAACAAGAATATAGCAGTCAGCACCTCCAATTTTTAAGAAATTAAATAACTGTTAATTTTATATAAATATTGATTTTTTTTTCATAGGCCCTTTTATAGTAATTGCAAACTCCACTATGGCCTACATTTTTTTTTCTTCTAGAAAAACCCTACGATTTTTTTTAGAATTTATTGGGCCATCTCAACGAGACTCGCCCACTTTACTGGCTCTATTGGCAACTACATGCCTCTTACTTAAGATTTATATATACTCGCTTCTAGATGAGCCGTGCCCTATCCGTATGTCTGCATTTTTATCGCTGAACATAAATAGAATTTATAAAAAATTTAACGATTATTTAAAAAATCCAGTTATTTAATTGATAAAAAATAATAAAATTATGAATAAAATAGTAAAATAAAAGGATAAAATTAAAATGAAAAAATATACAAAAATAAATATTTTTTAAAATTCAATTATTTAATTAAATAAAAAATAGTAAAATTATAAATAATGTAGATCAAATGTAGGGTACAGTTGAAAAAAAGATTCGCAACAAAACTACGTATTTTCTTTATATATTGTATCTGTATAGATATAGATATAAATATAAATATTTTTTTAAATTCAATTATTTTATTAAATAAACAATAATAAATTATAAAGAAGGTTAAATTAAATGATAAAAATCATATAAAAAACTATCTATTTCTTTATATAAATAAAATCATTTAAAATGCTATTAAAATACGTCAAAATTAACTTCTTAAATACTTTTTATTGTATATCATTTATACTCTCTAAAATTTTCTTAATTTCTTTTCCAAGAAACAGTGTGTTCTATCAATTTTTTGGGGCGTTTTTAATTTTAATTTTTGGCAAATTAAAGAATCTCTTTTAATCTATATATTATTATTTTCAAAAAAAGAAAAAGAGAAAAGCATTCTAGAAGGGCGTCTAGAATGTTAGTCCACATTAAACGCCACCGTATTGGTATATTACTCCTGGTTGCTGCCTTACTTTCTTTCTGAATCATCATTTAGTTCACAACACTCGATGAAAGCAGTACACCATTGTTGAAAAAAAAATGTTGAATTTTTTCTGTCTACGTTCTGTGGTTTGAATGTTTAGAAACTGCACCATGCATAAAGCTAAAGGTTATATAACATTTAAAAACTTCCCCAATTTAATTTTGTTTATCCATTTATAAAAAAATAAAAATATGATATAATAGTAGTTGAATAAAAATATAATAAAATATAATTAAAGAAAAAATTTACCGTATTATATATTGGATCACATAAGATAACTAACAATATTTTATATAAAAAAAAAACAATAAATATTATTTTATCGTAACATCTTTTTGAATTAAAATAAAATAATAATAATAAATATTATTTTATTATATATTTTTGGTACATATCTCGTAGTCATATATAATATACTACTCTTGTGAAAAGTTAAATATATTTTTATAAATTAATTTATAATATTTTTAATTTTTAAACATTAATAAAAATATATTAAAAAATTAAATAAAATTTTTCATTTTTTATTTTTAAAATTATTTACAATACGAAATAAACAATTTTAGTTTTAAAAAAAATTACTACTAACTAAATAAGTGTATTATATGTGTTAGGTAAGATACATAAATATATTATATATATTATATATAAATGAAAAAATATACATGCAAATAAATATATTTAATGTTGAAAAATTTAAATTAATTATATTTTATAATTTTGAATTAAGTGATTTGACTCAAATAATTAATAAATTTTAATTCGAAAGAACTCGAATTTATAACCAGATCAATTTTTGATAGACTTTATTTCTTTTTCGGTTGAATTATAATTAATTAGAGCATATTCCCCTACACCATTCTCATAGAAACCATAGGATTAAAAAAATTGAAATAGAAAAACTGATAGTCCATATATCCCATATAAACCGTCATAGTCTGTCCTAAGAAGAGTATTATTTTTTAGTAAAAAAAGAGAATAGTATTATTTATGGTTTCAAATATAATTTTAATATAGTTTTTATTATACTCATTAATTAGTACTGTGTGCAAACGAGAATATAATAATAATTAATAAGAATAATTTAATAAAAAATATTATTATTTTTCAATTTATGTGAAATAATCAATTGTTATTGTTAGTATGAATTATATTCTACGAAATATTTTTTCACCTATTTATTAATATAAAACATAGTTATTTTGATTTTTTTTTTTAACTTTTCTAAAACTACAATTAATTTAAAATGAATTGAACGTATGTATGGATTAACGATGAATTAACTGTTAACCGATTGAGATTCACTATACTTTAAAGTTTATTGCTATATAAACATACTCCATCCATCTGATTTCAAATATAAAAAATAAATAAATTAATAAAAATAAATGTATTTCATCTAGATATTTTTATTAATTGAACTTTAGAGGGAGCACAACTTTTGCTAAGCTTAATATAGCTGTGGGTGGGTAATAGAAAAGTTAAAAGTGTGGCAACAACTTTCTCTTGTTTGTGACACGACATGATGAGTCAACAAATTCACACAAGGGTCCAAGGAATAAATTGAGGTTAGCACACCGAAGCCAGTGCCTATAAATACAAAGCATTTCCTCATCTCATAAGACACACATCACCAACAAAACACATAGTATATCTTGTTATCTCAAACTCATAAACCAAAATAATAATAAATCATGGGTGTATTCACATTTGAGCAAGAAACCACCTCAACTGTGCCTCCTGCTAAGCTTTACAAAGCTATTGTGAAAGATGCTGATGCCATCATCCCAAAGGCTGTTGATGCCATCAAGACTGTTGAAACTGTTGAGGGAAATGGTGGTCCCGGAACCATCAAGAAAATCACATTCGTCGAGGGTAATTATATATTTTATATTTGTTTACAAACAAATGTTAATAAATTAGTAGTGATGAAAATGATGAATTAATTAATGAAGATATATGTATGCAGGTGGAGAAACCTTGTATGTGTTGCACAAAATAGAAGCAATTGATGAAGCAAATTTGGGATATAATTACAGCATAGTTGGGGGTGCAGGATTGTCAGAGACAGTGGAAAAGATATCATTTGAGGCAAAATTGAGTGAAGGCCCAAATGGAGGGTCCATTGCGAAGATGAGTGTGAAATACCAAACCAAAGGAGATGCTAAGCCCAATGAAAAGGAGGTTGAAGAAGGAAAGGCAAAGGGTGATGCTCTTTTCAAGGCCATTGAGGGTTATGTTTTGGCCAATCCTAATTACAATTGATATATCCTTCAACTATACCTACTATCACTTGCTTTCTTCTTATGTTGCCTTCCAATTGAATAAACTGTTCTCTTCTTCATTTTTCCTTTTTCTCCTCAAATGTGACATCAAATGTCTTTGTATCCCACTTTATCAATAAAAATTAAATAAGTTCATACATATGAAAAACACCTTTCAAATAAGAAGTTGTTTGAAATATTAGAAGTTGTTTGAAATTTGTTTGTTATCGATTAAAAATATTAATTTTCACATTCAATAATTTATATATCAATTATTAAAAATTTTAACATAATAAAAATTATATTTTTTTTAAAAAATATCTTTAAAAATAATTTTTATGAAAAATTTGTCAAAATAGCTTTTTATTTTAATTATTTTTTGAAATTTTATTATTCAAAAAAGTTAAAACAAACAGAAAAAATAGTTAAATAATATTTTAATATAAACTATTTAAACTAATTTTTTATTTAAATTTTTATTTTTAAAATTATTTAAAAAAATATATTATAACAAAATAATAAAATACTATAAATAACATTTTTTTTAAAAGCTTAAAACAAACGTGCTCAATATAGGAAGAATTCAGTTTTAATCCTTGTAAAAAAAGTTGTTTTGATTCCACACTGTTTTAATCACGACAAGCAATGTTGCGCCAATAAAAAGTTTACAATCTAAAAAAGTTAAAATAAATATTGGATTGCATAAATGTATAAAGTACTTGAATCATAGTTGTCAGAAACACAAAATTACAGTTATGTTAAACGATTAATAACAAATTATATTATCAATAATATGCTGATAAAATATGATTTTTATCAGCATAACATTAATTTTTTTAACTTCACCAAAAATAATTGTATATAGGATACGTGAGATTACAATTATACAAATCAATAATAGTTATGTTTAAAAGTATGTAAAAAATAATTATATATTTATCTTGAATAAAACTCTCAAAACAATGTTTTTAAATTTATCTCATACGACAATTATTGATATTGTTAAGTTGAATATTATATCTTAGATTTGAACTCAAAATCTTAATTTTTGGTGATAATTGTATCATCTCATCTATAAACAAAAAGTTCTCTAAATATTTAGATTTAAAATACTCTCGCAACAAAAATTAGAGTTTTATGTAACAAAATCAATAAAAGATTTTAGAGTTTAAATTTTTTAAATATTTTAGAAAGAGTTCCATTTTATATAGATAATTGCATATTTTATAATAACAAAATAAGTTATTAACAAATTTCTCTTTATATGCAATTATTTAATAACTCACAAGAGGTTGAAAAATAGTTATTAAATTACGATTAACCTCATAGATCATGACATTTATCATTTCTAGTAGTGTTAGTGAATATTAATGACTTTATAATCCATAAAATCTTTTAAAGTATCGTCTTAAATGATTTATAAATCAAGGATAAATTGAATAAATTGTTCTTTCAAAATATATAAAGCTATTTAACATTAACAGTATTTTAAAATATCATATTCTCAAATTCATACCAACATATGTGAATATGACATTTTAAAATACATTTTACTTTCAAATTATCATTATATTAAATATTAATTAGTTGGCAAAATATGAAATTTTTGCACACTGCAAGTGCTCTCATGCGTCTCCACGTGTTTTTCTTGCGAGTGGGCGTCACACATCAACTATATCTTTTGATACAATTCAAATATCAGTTTCTTATGTTTTTCACCACGTTTTGTAAGTGTCACCTGCTAGTTTGTCATGGCCTTCAATGACACATACATTTATGAAAAACTTATTTTCATTGCTAGAATAGAGTGCTTCCTTACATTTATGAAAATTTATAAACCCGATATAATTTGCAACACTTATCCGGTCTTTAATGATAGAGAAAGTTATTAAAATCAACAAAAATTAATGTATTTAATTAAAAATTTAAATTAAATATATTAATTTTTATTAATTTAATTTTTTTTATATTTATATTGGAATGAAATATTTTATATTTAAGTTTTAATAAAATATAATAAATATTTTATATAAAATGTATAGTATGGCATTAAAAATATTATTAGTGTAAAATATTTTTGTCTTGTACATGTTACAACCATGAGAATGATTTTAGAGATAATTTTAGTAAAAATTAAATATATATAATAATTTAACCGCTATATTGACGGATAACGTAAAAACTCTTTATATTTATGATTTATATAAATTAAATCTTAAAAATATATTATAAAACATTTTTTAAATATAAAATATTTGTAGAGGACAGTTATAAATTAAGAATTTTAGTTATTACGTATTTCGTAATTTTCTTTTTTGTGAAAATATTATAAACTAATAGTTGAAAAAAAAAAGAAGAAAAAGTAACCATCCATAGACCGTAGAGGTATGTATCGGTTCAACATAGGAGCGGCTACTTTTTAATTTTTATAGCTTAGGCCTTAAGTTACTTTATGATAATGCAAACATTTCCCCATATTTGTAGTTAATAACTAATAGAATTACCTGTAATAAAACAAATAAGTTGTTCTTCTAAAAGAAACAAATTGATTTCTAGATCCAATGAACTATACCAATATTTACTTTGAAGAATTCAATTTATTTGACAAAATATAAGCAAAAATAATGTAAATAGTTGTTGTATCTAATCTACTTTAGATTAATTAATATATCAATTTTTTAAATGTTATTTTTGAACAATGAATGCAACTACTTTGTTTTGAGTTCAGCATTAAATTGAAAATTGAAACTAATGGAATGAACTTTCTTGCTCTAGGGGCAACTTAACAGTGACCTTGCAGCACCTATAAATTAATGCATATATATACATATTTTTATTCAATAATAGTTATCTAGAGTAGTTTTAGTCAGAAAATAACTAATAATGGGTGTTTTCAGTACAGAGAGTGAGTTTGTTTCCTCTGTCTCTGCTGAAAGATTATACAAAGCCATTGCTGAAGATGGTACCGACATATTCCCCAAAGCTTTACCAAGATTATTTGAGAGTGCTGAAATCATTGAAGGAGATGGAGGTCCTGGAACCATTAAGAAGCTTACTATTCTTGGAGGTAATGAATTCAATAGTACTATTTATTAACTTTGACATTATAGTTGTTTTAATGGAAGAACAATCATAGCATTTCAACCAAGAGATTAATACAGATTGTATTTTAACCAAATAGTTTTATTAGAGTAATTAACGAGTTTAAGTGATTAAAAAAAGTTTTAATAAAAGACGAATTGTTTGTGAGAATTTGAATTCGGATTATTACTTGAACAATTTGTTAATCAACTTTATTTATCTCACAATCCAATTTTGGACTAGTAGAGTCTTTTAACTTAAAAACCAAATGGTTATAAAAAGATTCACAACGTTATATTTATTCATTTAAATTGATATAATATATCGATCGAAAACAATATAAATTTAAAGTTATTAAAATCAAAAAATAATGAATTTATGAACAAACTCATAACATCTATGTTAATAGCATAACATAACAAAATACCTACAAATGTGACAAAATTAAAGTGTACAGAATACTCATGTATCTGAATTTGTATCGTTGATGACGTCAAAACTATTTATTGAATTTGTAATGGATCAAAGACAATCTTTTAATTTGAACCAAAAGAAGACTGCAACAAAAAGGAAAATCAGACAACGTTGCACCAAAACAACAAACAAAACAATGTTATGTTTAGATGACGAAATCACAAACAAAATACGAAAAAAAAAAATTTTAATTTATGTACAAATGCAAAATCCAAAGTTTATCATACTTTGATTTGGTGAGTGATCGCCGATTGTCAAAGGATAATCAATTATCTCCTTTCATTTTCTGTAAATCATATTAAACGGACGGTTATGTTAATGTTTGTGTTCATCATTTAACTTATTTTGCTTTAGATTTCATAAACTCAATCTGAACGAATATTATCCTTCTTATATTTCATCCGATTTAGCTGCTTAAAGAACATGATTGTGCTTGTAATTTGGGTTTAATTATATATAATATTGAAACAATTCATTCCATGACTATAATTATATTTATATAGTATGAATTGAATAATTGGTCGTGCATGCAGGTTTAGGGAGTGTGAAGAACCGTGTAGAGGCGATTGACAAAGCAAACTATGTGTACAATTATAGTATAAATGAAGGTATTGCTTTGTCAGATCAACCTCTAGAGAAGATATGTTTTGAGTACAAATTAGTGCCAAATCCTGATGGAGGATGCATTGTGAAGTCAACAATCAAATATTATACCAAAGGTGATGCTCAACTCCCTCAACAATATTTGGATGATGGAAATGAGAGATGTACTGGTTTCACCAAGGCTATTGTGGATTACCTTCAACAAAATCCTAATTACAACTAATTAATTCAGTGTTACTAATTAATAGTAATGGGATCCTTTTCTCTGTTGTGTTTTATGTCGTCTTGCTTTTTGTTCCAATCATAATTAACATTTCAATTTGCTTTTGCTTTGTGAGAATAGTTAGTTTGAGCTTTATTTAAAAGTGGTTTGTATACCTATACTCTTACTATTACTACCAATAGCTTTATTAAATAATTATAAATATAAGTTTGCTCTATTATTAATATATTTAGCATTTTATGTTTTGCTTTCTCGTTGTTGATTTCACATAAAACAATGTTGTAAAAAGTGATGCATAAGGCACAAATGATCTATGATAGTGTGACTTGTTAGAGTTGAGATACTTACTTAAGGTCAGGTTATTACAATGAGAAAGCATGAAAACAAGGCTGTTTTACTTTTTTTTTGTTAGCAACTTCCCGATTAACAAAAAACATTATTCTAGATAGATTGTAAAAAAAGTAAAAAGTGCATGTCACAATACCAACTAAACTTAACTACAGATAAATTGCGATGACACCAATTACCAACGACTTCCCCAATTACCATATGACTAATCTTGTAGGAAATGTTCTTTTATTTAACTACCCACTAAAGAACATAAAAATGACTGTTAATAGATGGTAGTTAAAATAAAGAACATAAATCTAATAGTCATTTTATTCCTACAAGATTATTCATATGCATGCCATTAGGGGCGAATAAATGCATGGATTAAAAAAAACTGGTTGAGATTATAATGGATGGATTAAAATAATCCGTGGTTAAAAATTTAAATCCATTGAAATCCATTAAAAACATTCAATCCATTCATCATACATTTAATAAAAAGCCATCCAGTTAATACATGTATTAAAAACTAGTACTGATTTTGACATCAACAAAATATTTGTGGTCAAACAGCATTTAGCATCATCTGCAGCTTGAGATTTCTATTAGTCTGAGAACATCTTAAAAACCAAAATATGCAATCATAAAGAACTAACATCAATTCACTAATATGAGCTCTCGAAACAAACCTTTCTTGGAAGTCACTCAATGATTACACAAAATCTCATATAACAAACTAAGGTGAACTAATCAAAAGAAATTCATAGAAAAATTCAAAAATTAACCATTAATATGCCTAAGATGAGGTCTTCTTCAGCTTAGCAAGCTCTTGCCTAACAACAGCTGCCCTCTGCACAAGCCATTAGTAATATATATTAATACATAATTTGAACTTCATTTGCTCCCATACAAATACTATTAACACGAGAAATACTCAAATAAGAAAAAGAATAGGCAGATAAATTTGAATTAAACCAACCTTGATCTTTGCCAACATTATCTTGAACCTATCAAAATCATTGAGGGATGCCCTAGTCTTCCTCACAATAAGTTTTCTTCCCCAAGAGCTCTTCTCCCACTTGTTCTTAACATCTGTTTTAATAATAATACAAATCACGAACAAAAGAATACAATAAAAAAATCAAATTCATAAGACTTGGTACCAACCAGCAGCCTCCATGGCCTTGATGAGATCCTTCTTCTTTGGGATCCTCTTAATATCAATCTTGATGTCAGTGAGTGAGAGCCTCTTGAAATTCAAAGGGGACCTCTCCATATCCGGAGCATCAACAAGAGCCTGTCAACATATAGTGCACAAATTATGCTACGTAGTCTCAACGTTTATATAACAACAATCATAACTAACTCATCAACAATCAACAACAGTGTTGTCAATCATAAATGGCGGAGTATTGCAGTTTGTTAAATCAACAGTGTATCACAAAACAATAGCAATTTGTTCAAATTCCGCTATGCTATTGTGCCTCTATAGCAGCAATTTAACAACACCAATCAACAAAGCAGACAAATCAAACTTTTTCGAAGCAATTTGATAACACTAATAGACCACCAAATAACTCAACTTAATTTAATGCAACACATGAACCCAAAACTATTTAAAATAAAACAAAGCAAATCAAGCAGCTATAGCAAACCTAAATCCACCAATAAATATTCAAACTTGTTCGCTTTAAAATTCTAAGAAACCAAATCAAACCAAACAAATGAGTACCCTATGGATCTAATAAAAAAAGTGGTAAGTCAGAAGAGAACGAGAAATATAAAAGAACATACTCTGGTTTGGTCGATGACATCAACGATAACTACGAGTTTACCATAGTCTTTTCCGTAATTGACAAGAGCAACTCTTCCAATCTCAACGTACCTCTTGAAAGGCTGAAAAACAGATAAGAAAAACAAAAAGCAGAATGGTTTTATTAGAATTAGAATGAGAAAAGCACAGAAGTAGGAACAAAAAAGGGATGAGAAAGTGTGTGAAGAGGTTGATATCGTAGCACTCACCATTTTCTCGGATGGGGATTCTGCGACCGAAGCTGAAGCAGAGAGGCAACTAGGGTTTTTGTTGTTGGACAAGGAGCCAAACTGCTTAGAAACATCGATTTCTTGGAACAGCGAACGTTAAAGATGTGTTGGGCTTAGAATGTTTGGTTCCTAAGGAAGCCCAGTAGGTTTGTTTTAAGGGCCCAACTTTACACACCTCTTTTTATGAAAAATGTTTATTCGTAAAAAAAAATGTTTAAATGTAATTTTGATGTACCAAAAGACTATTTAAGTCAATATATATGTCTTTTATTAATTTTGACAAATATTCTAAATCAATATATATGTCTTTCTCATTGCACCCCTTATTTCATAAGTCGGATTAATAAAACTAAATTAAGTTAAATTTATATGATTCATTCAAAACGGTTGTGTAGTGATGAGTAATGCACTTAAGCCCAATATATATAAAAACCTAATAACAATTTAACTCTGTATGCACCCCCTCTCATGTATTGAAACATGATTAGCCAATTGTCGAATAGTGTTTACATCTGTTCAACTTCAAGTTTAGGTGTAACTCATGGAACCTTGATGTTGCATGTTGCTGGCCAGTGCTCATTGCCCTATTAGTTTAATTTTTTCAAGACAAATGATGACTCCGAAAATATCAACTTTTGGTGAAAAACTACATGCACGAGGTAGGTAAGGAACCTATATTCTTATTCTAAATTATGAATGCAACATATCAAATTCTATAATAATAATAATGTTGGAAAAATGATCGTATTCTACCAATAGCCAACTATGTGTGGGGCCATAAGTTTGAATAATAGAAACAAAAATACAGCCAGCAGCCACAATCATTGAAAGTCTTCAAATAAGAAAATTCTCAATCAACAAAACCAAACACATGTCCATTTAAGTCTCATTCTCATTTCCAAAACATTCAATTCAAACAAAGGGATCATTACTAAGAAGCTTCATATCAAGAGCTGTTTTGGATCTATAAAACACCAAAATCTCTCCCTCTTGGTCTATATCATTCACAATTTTGATCATTGTGATTTCTACAATCTAAAAAAATTCACTATGGGAGTCACAACCTTTACACATGAGTATTCTTCATCAGTCGCGCCGTCGCGCATGTTCACGGCCTTGATCATAGACTCAAAAAATTTGCTTCCGAAACTCTTACCACAGTTTGTGAAAGATGTCAATATAATCCAAGGAGATGGAGAAGCTGGAAGCATTGAACAAGTCAACTTCAATGAGGGTTAGGAATCAAATATAAATTGAAGTTCATTTCTCTTTGTTTCTTTGCGTGTCATTTTATATGTACTTACCGAGTTAAAAAAAAATTACACTGTCATTTAATTATAAATCACTAAAAATATTTTAATTGTATCTATCATACAAGTCATATAAATGATGATTTTTGATTGATTGATCGTATTAATTTTTTTTAAATTAATATCTACTTCTTATGCTATGCAGGTAGCCCCTTCAAATATTTGAAACAAAAGATTGATGTGCTTGATAAGGAGAACTTGATTTGCAAATACACTATGATTGAGGGGGATCCATTAGGGGACAAGCTTGAGTCTATTGCTTATGAGGTGAAATTTGAAGCTACAAGTGATGGAGGTTGTTTATGTAAAATGTCAAGCAGTTACAAGACCATTGGTGATTTTGATGTTAAAGAGGAGGATGTAAAGGAAGGAAGAGAAAGCACCATTGGAATTTACAAAGTTGTGGAGTCATATCTGCTTGAGAATCCACAAGTCTATGCTTGATTCTTTATTTATTATATGTCATGTTTCATTGATGATATACAAATTACTACAAAACTATTCAAATTTGTAATAACTGTGTGCAACCTAATATAGGGACATTTAGAATGGTTGCAAATAGTTGAATTCTTTAATAAGTTCTTAAAGCATGTGTGGCAATAAATGGTTTGAGACTAGTGGTTTGGCAAATGTATTTGTACAAGTAGTGGGAAACTATGGTATTTACATCTTGGATATTTCAGTATTTGAGCTTTTATTATACCTTTTTTTTTAATCGTTTTGAGTATCTTTTTGTACCTTTTGATTTTCGACCATAATGAGACAAAAAGCATGGCAATTCAAGGACAAATCAAACTCTGAAAGAAACCACCACTTAATTAAAAATAAAACCTTATTATGTGAACTCAGCATGTGCCATGATGTTAGCCTTTCGCACTCAAATTATAAAACAACCTTGCTCTTTATTACAAATAAAATGCTTGGAAAGTGAGTCTAAAAAGGAAGATATGAAATAATATATAAGTAGAGTCTATGTAACTGCATACTCTAATTACATAGACAGAAATAAACATACTATTCATGCAACTTCTATCAGAAACTAAGGTGTATGGCATTCATGAATTGGTCAAATCCATCACAAGAAAAACAACAATACAATCTGATTTGTTTTACTTGCCTTCCATGAAAGTGAAGATTCCTTTATGTTTTCCCACATCTCTTGCCTTTTACATATTCCTTGCCCGTGTAATGGATGTAACAATATATTCCATTCACATACTCTTCATCCATAATCTACTTTCCTTAAAATAAAAACATCATCTCTTTGATTTTTCTAATTTTACAGCTCCATGGTTCAAGAGCCACAGGTAAGGCCCTTAAAATCCATACATTTACATTAATCAACATGTCTGTGTGACTATGGTTTTTATCAATTTTTTTAGTTGTGTGATTTATTGTGGTTTTGATCAATGTAAACATATGACTTAACATTTTATGTAAGTGTGGCTAATCCATCAAATGCAGACGTGTCGAATCACACAAATACAAGTTCGAGTGGACTGTAATGGATGCGTTCGAAAGATCAAGAAAGCACTCAATGGCATTCATGGTAGGTTATATGGCATGATTTTCCTTCCATATGATATGCTGCAACATCACCTAACTATTTGATAAACTTGTTGTTTTGCAGGTATACATGATCTTCATATTGACTTTGATCGACAGAGACTAACAATTATCGGGTGGGCAGATCCAGAAAAAGTTGTCAAAGCAATTAAGAAGACCAGGAAGAATGCCATCATTTGTTCCAATACTGAACCAACATCTTCATCTAAACCAACAAAATCAAAACCAAAAGGAAATGCACCAGCACAAGATGCAACAATACAACCAATTCCACAGGAAGCTTCAACAGCTCAAGAAACATCCTTTCCAGAACCAATGCTTGAGGCAACATCGTCGTCGTCATCACCGAAACCTACATGGTACAATACAAAACAACAGTGGAAGAACAAACCAGAAACTGAAGGTGTAGAGGAGGTTCATATGTTACATCGTCATCAACCTAACTACATTAACACCTTCAGTTCTGGCCACAACTATGTTGAACATAGAGACAGATCATACTATAATGGCCCAGTATTTCTAGAAGAACCAACACAACAACCGGTGTACAATGTCACACATAGTTATAATACATACATGCCATCATCTTATGTCACTGAATATGAATGTGTGAGATCACTGTCATGGCACACACATTACAATCATATGGAACATTACAATGGAGACTACCATGACAACAATGTAAACATTGGAGACATGTTCAGTGATGACAATCCAAATGCATGTTGCATAGTCTAGTATAGGGAGTTAGAAAGACAATACATGAAAAATACAAGTTTAATTTGCTTTCTAATGTCATGATATAAGCATAATGTTGCAGAGGTTTCTGTAGCATAGTAGTATCATTAGAAATTTAGACAGAAAATAAAAAATACTTTTTAGTTTGCATGAGACGTAGAAGGCAGAACAAGAAAAATATTCCTTATATTCTGGGTGGAAGATAACTTATACTAGATAATTCGTTTCGTGGAAGCGAAAAAAGCACTTTATATGCAATTTCTTATGAGTTTGTAAGTCTAATTACAGAAGGGTGTTAAAAGAAAGATATGCATACTTTTATTGAATTAAATTAAAACAAATAAAAGAAAAAAATATATTTACTGAACAGTGTTTAGCCGCAAAATTAAACGGATATGAATACTATAATACCCACTCCGCTCCATCCCGCACTTATATATTATTATTATTATTATTATTATTATTGTATGTGTTTATTTAAGCTTAAATAATAATGATTTTTGTTTTAAATAATTTAGAAATTATTTTTTCGAGATTTTTGTAAAATGATTTTTATGATGTTTGTATATAATTTTATAAAAATGATTTTTTTTTAAAACTACAAAATTACCATAAAGGATATAAAAATGATTTTCAAGAAAACATGTTTGTTTCAAAAAATGTTTTATAAATACATGATTTTTCTAAATACATATATATCCCTCTATTCTGTTATGCATCTTTATCTCCTCTTCAATCTCTATCTACTATCTCTCTCACTCTCATTTTTATTCCAAACAAATCAATGAATTTAGGTTTTCCATTTCATAATTTTCGGATCCTTCTAAAAAATGAACATATAAATAAATCATCTCAAAAATATGCTAGTAATAAATTTTGGAGGTTCTATTTTAATCTTAAAAATTGAATCTTTAAATTTTGGAGGTTCTATTTTCATCTCAAAAAAATTGAAAAAATAAATAAATTTTAATTCCTATACACATATCAAACTATATGATTCTATCCATACCAATTTACATATGCTCTACCCATACAAATTTTTTAAATTTAATCACAACAATGACAATTATTTGTCGATATATTTTTGTTAAAGTGCGGTTAATAGGGTCGAGTACGGACACTTAAGTACCCAAAGGACAAAGGTACGTGTATTAAAGTTGATACCAACGAAGGTATGGGCACGAGTATTTTTTTAAACTACGGATACAGATATGGTACTATACTACCCTATCTAAACCCTACCCATTGTCATTCGATGATTTTTTCATGCATGCCCTTATTTTGATCATATAATATAACGGGTGTTTCTAGACACCTCATCTACGCGTAAAATCTTCTTTTCCATTAAACAGAAATAACAAATATATGAATGGATATAATAAAAACTACAACAAAACATACATGAATAATTATGTATCACTGCTTATCAGTAAAAATCTCAAATTACATAATCTGGGAACCATCAATATTTTCAAATCTAAATAGCACCAAAATTTCTTTTTGAGAAACTATCTATCTATATAGCAACAAAATTGTGGACAAAAAACTGGTTGAAATCCAGTATCTATTCCTCCAAATCTTTGTCAGCCGCAAACACGACAATTGGGAACTCGCAACCTATAAAGTAAAACACAAGTAAAAACTTAAAAACTCCTGTTACTAAGCAACATATGGTCTTATTCGGAACTAGAAACACCAAGATACAATATATTAAATATCTAGGTAAAATAAGATGGAGAGGAGAAACCATGAATTTAGATATTTTGAGATTATTATAATTTATGATTTCTCGGTTTCTCCATAGGACCCATTTTAGTCTTTTAGATGTAAAAATCAAAGCACTAATGATTTAGGCTGATAAAAGGTTTACATAAAATCATGTAGTTTTTGCATGGTAACATCAGCTATGCCCAGGGGCGTATCCACACTTAAGTTAGGGTATGCAGTGGAATTTAAATAGATATACATGGTACTGAGTTTCAAAAAAAATGAACTCTATTTTTATATATCAGAACTCCAGTATAACCTGACGAACATTAAACGTAAGTATCTATTAAATTTGTAATTATTTTTAGTCATTATAAAATACAAGAACATTAAACGTAAGTATCTATTAAACATAAACTAAAAATATGTAAAAAATTTATGGAGATTAAAGTTGAACGGTCCTGTTTCTATAGACTAAGTTTGTGATGTTTTTATCCATGTGAATTTTCTTCAACTGATTTTAGTTACCCTTGATAGTCAACTTAAGACATACGTCATTGATAATTGACTGACAATATCTTAATTATTACCAAATATTTATTATTTAAAATAAATTGCACTGGCGGAGCTAGAGTCCTGGAAATGACTATGTTTTGATGATGACGTAGTCAACCTTGAATTAAAAGCATTAATGACACGGAAAAGGCTTTTCGATGTAGCTGGCAAAAGCATGTTTAGAAATTCCATACTAAATACTATAATTGATTTTCAGGGTCCTGACTCCAGATAAAATCATATATCTATCCAACCACATGTAGCTTATGTATATTAATACCTTTCATTAAAAGGCAGACTAGTTTTCATCGTCAGTACTTATTTCAGATGCATCACTTTCTTCATCATCTTCTTCCTCGTGATACAATTCATCCTCGTCGCTTTCTTCTGTTTGGAGATCATGCAGCGAATAGCTTATTTTCTGAGAAGCCTTATCAATCTGAAACCATATTCAAATAAGGCCCCATAAAACCAATAACATTCACCAGATGGCCAAATTAATTTTACAAAATGTGAGCATACCTGTGATGTCACCAGTTGTAGACGACCTGATAATTGTAACAATGGCTGAAGAGTTGCCCCTCTTGAATTTGTAATCTGTAAAGTGGAAGACAATAATTGAATTTCTCAAATATTACACACTTGTCGAAGTACAGGTTTATGATATATCACTTGAACTGAACCAGAAAATCAGAATGACCAGAAGAAGCAAGCTAAACAAAAGAAAAATCAGAATAACCTTAATTTTATGTTTAAAAAAACAATTATTCAACAAAAATTCCCAATCAAGGCAAACTTATACCATCATTCCTCATCCATATCCTAATTTTACTCCTATGACATGCTATATCACAAAAACTGAATAAAAATGATAATCAGATAACTTATTAGATTTTCAAATCGTATTTTTATTCCCTATCACAAAAAAAAAAAAATCCAATCTGAAATTATTCTGACCTTAAACAACTAAAATGCACTTTAAGCAAAAGCAACTACAATGCACTTTAAGCAATGTCAGGGGTTGGAGTTAGGCCGTATTGACCATAGTAATGACCCCAACGGTAATATTAAGTTAACAATTGGTTAGCCAGTGATTACAAGAAAAATTAAAAATTGGTTGGCCAATATTGGATGAAAATGTTAACATGTACATATTAGAAAAAGAAGAAAGGAAAAAATGACACAATAATATTAATAAGCCAACTAGGCATCATAGAATAATGACATGACAAACCATGTTAAATTGACAAGTCTTCTTGTGCATTAGAAACATTATCAAATTAAACCATATAATGAAACTCAACTTAAGTAGCATCTATCAATTTAGGACATTAATGAAGCATCCATCAGAATTTCACAAGTAGGAATAATGGCAGAAGATGTATACCTAAACTAGAGGAAGTATAATAAATATTTGAATTACTAATATTGTAAATTTAAAATTGAGTAGCCAATACCAAACATGTAAAGGACAAAGCGAACTTAATCCAAGATACCTTGTATACGGAATCAAGCATACGTGTTACAGACTCTTCAGCAACATTATGACCATGATTAACTAATATGCTATGAATCCATGGAAGCACATACTCTCTGCTAGACGACCTGTTCAATAAAGATTTATGAAGTCAAGAGTAACAAGTGCATACATATTTCCATTCATGGAAAATGAGATATGTAATGAAAAATATTACAAAATTTGGTAATGAAGTCCATGTTATCTAATTGTCAAAAATAAGTCCACGGTCTCTATGGCAAACTGAAGATAGTGCATTAACAGATACCACCAACCATATGAAGTCTTGATTATGACTTTGCCTCTATTTAACATACTCCCTCCATCTAATTTTGACTGTCATGTTAGGTGATTTCACGTAGATTAAGAAAAGTTGTAAGTAAATGAAAGAGAATAACAATTATAAAAAATTGCCCTTATTAATCATAGTGTTAACTATTGTCATAAACCGAAGTGGAGTATAATGATTAATGAACAAGGGAGTGATGCACATAATATAAATTTGGGGTTAGAATTAGAATAAAATAATTAATGTTACATTGAAAACATAAAACGACACTTATTTTGAAACATTTTTCTTTTACGTGACACACAATATGAGACAGAGGAATATCTATTAAGCCCTTATCATATTTGGAAGCTAAAGGAGTATCTAATCCCCTAATTATCTCCCTAACTAACTAGGGGTTACCCATCAATAACATTAAAATCTGATCCATAGAATATGTTCCTCAGCTCAAGAAATTAATCCCTACATTTGAATTTACCCCTCAAAACATCAAATGGACCAAATAATTAAACTACTACAAAGAGAAAGTGTTCAATCTTTTGCACCCCAATCATTATCTTTTAATGAGTAGGATATAATATGCCAAACAGCTGGAGGAATCCCTTCATTTGTGAGAAAAACAGCTGAAAGTAGCCAAATTTTAGAGGTGATATCAAAACATCCTTGAATTGTCATCCACATGCAATGCTAAGTTATTCCATTTCTAATAGATAAGGGACCAGAGATAGCAAATGCCACACATAACTAACATAATCCTAGAGAAACTTCTGTTCATTTTAATGTTGCAATAAATTAGGAATAAAGATGAGGAAATTGAAAGCATTCCATCATATGCAAAACACCTTACAGGAGAAAGTAGAAGAAAATAAAATTAACCTTGATTGCCATGTATCCAGCAACACTTCCAGTAGCTTGAATGCTTCGCTTGGTTCCATAGACAAAACAACTGCTCTTACCTGATAAATGCATCTTAAATTTAGAAGCATAAACAATTACGTGTGATTCTTAAAAAACAATGGAAAACAAATATATTATAATGATAAGAAAAACAAATAGATAATAGAACAGACAGAACCAAGATTAATATCAGAAGACAATCAACCAGACTCATAACTAACCTTTCTCTTTGGAAGAGTAGCTTCCAGCTCAATACCCTTACCCTTTAACAATGTAGAACAGAGTTCAAAGTTTGATGCACAATCACTCTCACTATAAAGCAATCCTAGTGATCTCATCCGGTCCTCCATGCAAATTACATCAGTCTCACTTTGGACCATAACATCTGCACAGATTGGTAAATTCAACAGATTATCGAAAGCAGGAAAAAAGTCCCAATCCATATTCTGTTATCAACCGAGCAGCGTGAATATTAAGGGAAATTGAAATAAAAATTGATCTCATTTGATGGGTGCAAATGACAATCAACCAATTCCAGTTGCTCTATCTATAGACCCCCTCACCTATGCTCTATCTATGTACGGTTCATCAACTTGTGAAGGGTGGACTTCTTAGCAGACAAGTGAAATTTCCGCATTAGAATTAATTTACCCATATAAATACTATACACCGACAACTTCCATTTTGTAGAAAAAAATGAAAATGTTTGAATTGTTATTTAACACGAAAATATAATAAGCCAAAAGGAATACATTCATTCGTTGTAATAATTGATGCTTTATACAATTATATTGAACAACAAGAAATAATGATGGAACTTATAACTACCATCTATCTCCATAGAATCAGCTTTACTCCTTGTAAGCAAATCATCTGTTACATCCTTGTCCAGAGATTCTTGAAATGCTTCTTTCTCATGAGAATCAAAAACTTTAGGAATTGGAAGCAAGGCATCCTCGGCATTAGCACGGTCTAGTGCAGTTACTGTACAAATATAGAGCAACAGTTAGTAGCCTAAAATAGGATCAGGACTAAATTGCTGAGAACTAGAAGATCAGCTTATTTTAGGCGATAAATTTAAATTGGTTAATGTGAACAAATAAAAATACTATGAGCAACAAATCAAGCACAATGTAAGAAATATTAAGCTTTTGAAATGGTTTGTCCTTGATAAAAATAATCAAAATAAGAGAATGCTTGTGAGAAAGAGTTAATCAAAGACATAAATTCTTACTTCTCTGCACATCTGTCCTCTTCTTAGATTTGACAAGAGATCGACTCATTGGAAGAAGAACACCATCATGGGAGACACTCAACTTTACATCTGTACCGGAATGCACAAGAATATTTTGAAATGATGGTTTTATAAGCATCCCAGAAACAAGAAAAACTTGCCCAGAAGCCGGTCTCTGGGTGCTTTGTAACTTTGCAGCATATATTGCAGGAAGTGCACCCTTGTAATTTTTGGTAGCCATGTCTTCCAAAGATAATGATATTTTTGTGGGTTTTGCATTTCGTAGTTCTTCAATACTATTTCCAAACCATATATAACAAAGACCAACTTCTGATACGGCCAAAACACATATGCCAGCCTCATCATGTTGTCCTTTATCAATGCAACTGCTATCAAGAAAGACAGCAGGTTGCTCCATTGCAAGAACACAGCTAGCCGACTGCTTTTTAGCGCCATCTATCCTCCAAACAGCTACATATCTTTCACCGCCAGCAGAAGAGAGGATATATTTGCCATCTTCAGTGAAGACCATACACCGGACTGATCCCTGATAGTTAAATTAAAAATAATTGTTATACAAACAACAGAAGCATCACAAAGACAATATGCATGTAGTCTTTAGGACAAAAAAATAGGGTATGGACACAACAATTAAACAGAGAAAAACGTATGAAACTTACAGGATGACCAGAGCATTTTTGAATCTTTTTGTGATTATGACAGTTAAAAATCTTCAATTGTGCTGCTGCAGTAGCTAACTTATTCCCATCTGATGTAAGAAAAAGGGCAATTACCAAAATCAGGAACCATAATAATAATAATAATAATTAATACTTAAGCATTGCAGGTTCATCTCAATTATGCCTTAATGAAGCCCTTTTGGCTGGGAAATATTGTTTATAGTGTAGCATCCAATCAACAAACATGGAGCAACAAGGCAAAACTATTTTTCATTCTAATTCTAATAATAACAAAAGCGGAACCCACTTGGGAGCAGACGGACTCCATAATTAATCTGAAATGCCATTGTCAATTAAAATGCACAAGGGCGTAAAAAAATTCCAGGGAAGCTCAATCAAATTGTACAACATGTCACGTACGATTGTCAGATACAATCAATTCAGTCCCAACTGCAATCCATTGATTTCATTTCCTACCACACCAAAGAAACAAAATTTCAGCAAAAGCTGTGAAGGATACATACCCGGAGAAACTAATATACAAGATACTGCCTTTGAAGAACTTTTAAACTTTTCCAATACTTTTCCTGTCGTGAAATCTATCGTGCATATCATCCCATCAGCACCTGCAGTATAAAAGCTTGATCCATTTGCCAAAGACGAAATAGCTCGGACACCTCTGAAAACAATTTGAATAGTAAGAAATAAAGAAAGAGGCAAGACAATGTAAATAAAATTAACTTTTCATATAAAAACAGGGAATTCAAATTTCAAACTTCAAATCCAATAACCACATTCATTTAATTAACAATGGTTAAAGTCACCATTTAAATTAAGCATTCCATGGTATTCAAACATCATCATAAAGAGCAAAGCATTAGTGTCACTAACATCCATTAATTAAAATAAGTTGACTTGAAAATCACTATTAGAGTCATAACAGTTAGTTACAAATTAGTTACCCTAATTAAAAGTTAGTTGTTATTATTGGCTATATAATGACAGTTACTTACACCAAATGATACATCTCTAATAATCACAAAACAGAAGTTATCAATATCTTACCCAGGATGGCAATCATTGATTTTCCAAGCCAATTCACCAGCCGAAACGTCGAGTGCTAAAACATCACCACTACCAGTTCCAAGCACCAACAAAGAGGAAGAATGTTTCCTTTTCGTCTGCAAACAAAAATTCACAGTATCATACGCGAATATTACTCCAAAAAAAATTAAAAAAATGAAATTAATAAAACCTAGATACCTTTCGTTCAAACGATAACCATTTGATGCAAGTGTAATCAACTGAAAGATGTCCTTTAGTTGATTTATCAAGTATAGAAGTTTCGTGAGTTGCAGTAATATCTGCGAACTCGGTTTGAACTTGACCCTTCAGTGTGTCCCATATCTATACATAGAAAATTGCAGAGAAGTGAATAGGAAGTAATATAACGATAACAATAACCGTTTGTGAATAGGAAGATACCTTAATGCGGCCGTCACCGGTGGTTATGGCGAAGAAATCGAGAGACGGATTGAAAGCTGTTAAAATGTCTCTGATGTCTGCAGAAGCCATAGCTGTAGCGAAAGAGTTGGAGGTGAAGGTCCGTTGTAGCGCAGAGAAGAGAAGAGGGAAAGAAGGTTTGTCATGATGGGCCGGGTTGGTTTATGTAACTCGTGGTTTCATTCGGCCCAATCAATAGCCCATATAGAGCCCAGAATGTGATATTGGCAAACTAGGGAAAAATTAAAAATAAACAATTTGCACTTCTTTTATTTAGTTTTATTTCCTACCAGGATCTCGTTCCTCTGGAAATCAGATAGTTAAAATAAAAATTCCTAGAAGCATATTTAAGAGTTTTTATTTTTTTTACTTTGCATTGGGTCTGTTTATTATAGATTTTCAAAAAATAATTTAATTTTATATTACTAAAAATGATTTTTTACGAGAACTTATTCAAAAATAGTATAAATTATTTTAGATTCGTTTACTATATATTAAAAAAATTAATATTTAATAACTTAGAAATTTGTTATTAGAGATTTTAACGTTTTATTTATTAGATATTTATTATTGATATTTAAAAAAATATATCTCTCAAAAATGATTTTGACGATAAACTTTTCAAAAGAACTTCTCATTTTAATAATTTTTGAATTTTCATTATAAAAAATTAGTTGAAAAGTTAACAGTTCAAAAATTGGTGTTTGATTTGCTAGAGAATAATACTACTAGCAATAAATGCAAGTCGGAAAATTACTAATGCAAGTTGGAAAATACTTTTATAGAAAAAGAAAAACTAATTCATATTATTATTGTAAATTTAAGAGTATTAATAATTGTAGTCACGTCTACTAAAATGTGAGCAAGTACATAGACATTTTTTCTTGTAAAAAAAAAAATCATATAAATTGAAATGAAAGTCTCATAGTTAACTTCTCATTTTAATAATTTTTGAATTTTCATTATAAATTTAAAGTCTCATATTCTGTATGCTATCCATATCATAGTTTAAATCCTTCTCAAAGATCATTGTGATCAAACCGAACACAACTACCGTATGAGTAACATATTAAGAACCCCAAGACTTTTGCTTCTTACACATAGGTTTGAGAGAGTACCAATAAAATTTAGCTTTGAAAAATATTCTCTCATCATGAAAAATAATTTCAACATTTATCGCAACTTTAAACTCAAAGGAGACATTAATGTTGATTTCCAAAATTTGAATACACATGAATGAAGAAATAAAACTGTACAAAAAATATAATATGCTGCTTGCAGCATGCAAGAATGCAAATCTAAGGATGAAAAAAATAAATATAAATAATCCAAATAAATATCTTATTGGAAAGAATGTGACTTCATCTGATTTCTTAAATACCAAGCTATTCATTTTTTCATCGACATCGAGCTGGAAACCGCAGTTTTCCCGACTATACTCAGCATGTTGAGACAAGATAAGGAAGAATTTGAAGGGCTATCAAGATCAGGACATGGTTTGGGGAGAACAGAATCTGAAAATCCATAGACATTTGAACATTCCCAAGTAGTGGAGGAAGCATAATTTACAGACAAGGTTATATTAGATAAGCATATGTTTGTGAATGGAGATTCTTGTATTCCAGCAAAGCTTCCAGCAATAGTGATGTTTGTTCCAATTATATCTTGTAAAATAAAGTGATCCAAAAGTGGAAGAGCATTAGGATCAAATTTGTCATCAGGATGAGAATCACAATAACCAGTGGCTGAAATTGCTGTGTAGATATTATTCATTTCTATGTCTGTAATAATGATTTCTTTCACATAACCACCTCTTCCTTTGCTTGTTCTGAAATTGATGCCGCCTTTTGAGTTGTACAGATGAACATGTTCTACAACAACATTTGAAATGCCACCAGACATGTCACTACCAAATGCAAGAGTAGCGCCGTAAGATGCTTGTAGATGCACCCTCTGGATGTGTACATTCTCGGTAGGTCGGCCGTAGGCGATTCCATATTCGTCCCAGCCGCTTTTGAGAGAAATTGCATCGTAGCCGGTTGCAATGGTACAATCCTCTATGCAAACATGATCAGAAGAATCTGAAAAATATTAAGTGCACAAAAAATATTATGAAGTTTCGTATGACAAGGTAGGTAATTTTCGCAAAGTGGACGGCCCTGTATGGATAAATAGCTTAATTGAGCACTTATAGCATAAACATTAATATAAGTGTTTATGTATAAGCTATTTTTATAACAAAAAATAAAATATAATCAAATTGTTTTCATATAAGTTGTAAGTTTTCTTCGTAAGCTATCCTGGCGAACTTATCAAAATAAGCTGAAATGTCCCAAGGTGTTTCCATAAGTTCTCCCAAACAGTCTCACAAATACTTATGCCAGCAAAAAAGCTCAAATAAGTCAATCCAAATAGACCTTAAATATGAAATAGTTGATCATATGTTACTAACCTGGTACTATGCCAACAGTATAAGGAGATTCTGGAGGAGCAAAGATTGAAATATTATGAATATGTACATTGCTGTAAATCAACACATATAACCAAATCAATATCACATTTTTCCTTGAAAATATTTATACATACGTAGTGTTTTAGAAGTAGCACAGAACATGCCTGCAATAAACTGGGTGAATGTTATATGCAGGGGCATTCAAGAATGTAAGATTTGAAACTACCACATCATTAGATGCTACAAATTCAACCAGATGAGGACGGCTATAGTTCAAGGAATGAGATTTAAATGATTCCCACCAAGTCAATCCCATGCCATCAATGGTTCCATTATTACCTAGTAATAATAATTTTCATAAAGATATGAAAGATTAGGCCACAAAACATTACTAAGAAGCATGAAGAATGTTGTTGTAGGGAAAAGAAAAACCTGTTATAACCACATCATGTAACATGTATCCATTTATCAAGCTTTGATATCTTCCCCCAGGAACTTCAAGTCCTCGGCCATAAGAAGGTAAGGGGTCAACAACATCCCATTGATAAGGATCCTAACAAGTAAGAATGACAATTAAAAAGCCAAGCCTAATCAAGAAAAACCACTACTCTTAAGATGGAGTAAGAGTGTCTTTGATTCTGATAAAATCAATTGTAGAGGCAAAAGTTCCAATTTCGATGTTCAACTTAGAATCAATTTTGGAGACAAATCAATTCTAATCGAGCATATTCAAATATGTTAAAATCAATTCAATACCTCTGGAACCAATTTTGACTCATCCAAAAGTAAAACTAAACTTACCCATTGTAAGCCCAAGATTGAAACGTGTGTGTGTTATATGTACTATATCTCTACATTATAGAAACACTGACGTTGACACCAGACACGACACCGACAAATCAACATTGATAATTATTTGGAAAAAAAATGAGTAAGTAATTGAATGTCAGTCACTAACATCAAACATGTCTTCAATTTGAAGTGTCTGTGCTACATAACTATATTTACATAAATAAAAGACAATAATCAAAAGCCAATGAGAAAAAAAAGAATCAAAAGGCAAAATACCTGAGATCCAATAATGACAGCACCTTTTTCCAAAAAGAGGGTTAGATGGCTAGTGAGATTGAAACTTTGAGTAAGCCATGTTCCAGGGGGTACATATAGCTGAGCACCCCCTTTGTCAGCAAATGATTTGAGATAGAAGATGGCATTCTGGAATGCAATAGTGTTCAATGTTTTACCATCACCAACTGCACCAAACTCCAAAATTGAGACACTATGAGGTCTTGGCTTTAGTGCTGGATTAAACTCACATTGCCTATCACCTCTTTCACCATTCAGTACTCTTGCTTCATTGCTCAGTGCCACCAGCAAGAGCAAAGCCACCTGAAAATGAATTAAAAATTAAACAATTAAATTTTCCTCATTACATATCTTTATTATACAATAGTAGTTCATAGACATTAGAGATAAAGCAATATTGTCAATTGTGGATCCCAAAAAATTGAGGAGCACCCCTTTAG
This sequence comes from Cicer cuneatum, assembly GCA_037974295.1. Taxonomy (NCBI): domain Eukaryota; kingdom Viridiplantae; phylum Streptophyta; class Magnoliopsida; order Fabales; family Fabaceae; genus Cicer; species Cicer cuneatum. The sequence continues at coordinate 5,107,355 of JBBPBO010001985.1, forward strand.
CCGCATTTTGACAACACAATGTGCTAAATAGAGTATTCTGAACAATAACATTTTTTAAAATTCTGCTATTCTTTAGTGCCGTTATAACTGCTATTTGACAACGCTTTATTTCATTCGATCATTTATCAAAAATAATTTATTTCAGTTGATTCATAAGGCAACAATATAGCAGAAAAATGAAGGAATTCATAGCAAAGTCAATGAATTAAGGCAACATTCAGGGATTAAAATCATTAAGAATTTTGAAGAGTGCTAAGTCAAATAAAAGTTTGGAAATTTATCATCGGATCATATATAGAGAGAGAGAGAGAATTTCACTAGTGAGTATTGTTGACTGTGAAAGGAACATGAACAAAACCAAATAGAATAAAATAAAATAAAATAGCAGAGAAGTGAACCCTTATTATAAATAAATGGAACAGAAATACACATTAACGAAATAAATATTTGAAGTTTGAAATGAAATTTGGTTCAAAGTTATAAACACAAAAGAAATATTATAAAACAAATAAAATCAAGCAGAGAAACGTACGTACTAGCATGTTCACGGGTCAAAGGGTCTGACAATAGGGAGAAAAGAGATAGAAGCAGGAAGAAAGAACCCAAAAAGGAAAAACTGCAGGGGCTGAGTGAGAGAGAGAGAGAGATATGATGAAGAAGAAGGCAGAGGAGGGAGAGAGAGAGAGAGAGAGAGAGAGATAGAGAGAGAGAGAGAAGTATATGCAAGGGAATGAATATTATAATATAAGCATTAATCATGTAAATGACAGTAGAGGAGAGGATTAATGATCACTTCACCTAGGACATCTGCCCATATAATTTATATGTTTTTTTTATAAAAAAAACCTATGGAAATGGACCTTTAATCGAATGTGAATTACTTTGACTAAATATTGTTTTTATTAATATTCGAATTCTTTGAGTCCTTCTAGATTCGTAAGACTTAGTAATTTGAAGTTTAATTGAATTTTAAATAAAATTTGACTACAAAAATTATTTTTTGTTTAATAGTTGAGTTCAATTTAAGTTCTTTTAAGTACATTTCAGTCGAAATATAATTTTGTCAATTTGTATTTTTATAAATATTTATTTATTTATGTTTTGTTTATTTTTTTTAATAAAATAAACAAAACTTAAATATGAAATATTTTGAATACCTAATTTTTTTTATTTTAAAGGAAGACTTGCTTAATTAATTAATGTAAATAAAATAATAGATGAACTCTAGAACTTGAAATATATAGAGAAAAACATTTTTAACTAGAGTAATTAGTGTCTTTGACTCTTGAACGGTCGTCTCAAAATTTTTAATTAGAGTAATTAGTGTCTTTGTATAAGTTTAGGTTGAAATAAATTTGTGTTAAATATTTGTTAAAAAATTATCTATTTTTTGTCCAAAAAAATGAAAAATGGTTATTTTATAAAAAAATTCTAAAATGACTATAAATAGTCTTAAAAAATCTAAATAATAATGAAATCGTATTTTTTTATTTAAGGAAATCTACGATAGCAAACATCTTTATTTTAAATAAGTACAAGGATTTTGTTTTATTGAATAATAATGAATGACCCTCCTTTATTATTATCGTAAATATCCAAATTGAATTCAACAAAAATCAAGGTAAACCTATTTGAGACTAAAAATATTAACTTGTCCTTTAAGAATATCAAATATGATTATTCCCTAATAGAGGTTAAAGGGTCCAATCAATATAAGAACCAATCAGTATTTTATTACATATGTCTCAACAGTTTAGTATACGCTGTATATATATACATACACGTACTATTCAATATTCTTTTGTCAAACACTAATTTTATTTATCGTTGTTTTTTAGTCTTATTTAATATTTTGTTGGTCGTCTTTGTATCTTTATTATTGTTGTTGTTTAATGATAATAAATGTGTTAACCATTTTATGCAGTACTGGTTTTTTTTTCTTCATTATTTAGTAATCAAATGTGTGCGGATTTAATTAAAACAATTAATAACCACTGAGAGGAAATAGTGCCAATTATTCTTTTAAAAAAATATTTATTTAATTTAATAAAGATTCAATTGACGTGCAAGATAAAATAAAAATAAAATATAATTTAAAGTATGATAATGATATAATAGAATAGTAATAAGATAACATTATCATATATCTTATGTTTAATATGCACACGATAACAAAAAAATTAATAAAAATAAAGTTGAATTAAAAAATTATGATAATGTTATCTTTATTAAATTTGACAAAAAACAAAGTTGGCTTTTATTAAATTATGTATTTAAAACACATTTTTATTATAATATGATATAATATATTTTATTATATTTATATGATAAAATTGTCGTTGTGAATTAGTCAGAAAATGCTATCATTCTAAAACAATTATATACTATTTCTTTTAAATAAACTTACACAATACCTTTA
>JBBPBO010001985.1:5110235-5130097 GCA_037974295.1 Cicer cuneatum
TACTTATTTTAAAAATTTAAATTAATATTCAAAATTTTATAATTTTGAATAATAATTTATTAGATTATACAAAATAACAGAACTATTCTTATCATACATCATACATGTTTTTTTTTATTATCTACTAATATTTTAATTTTAAATTTAATATCAAATTATATTGTTTTTATTTATATTTATATTTTAAATTATATTTTATAAAAACAACTGAATAAATTATTGTTTTTACACTATCGTGTTAGTTTATAACGTTAATATTTATGATACGAATTATAACTACAAATGTGAAATAAAATAAAATTAATGAATAATATATCATATTAATTCATCAAATACTAAATTCAAACAGAATATAATAGATATATAATAATTTTATCTATTATCTTGTCTTGTCCTTCAAATAAACATAGATACTTGGACTAATATCTTGTGCTATGGAGATGGTAGATACTAGATAAGTTATCAAATAAAATTTTGAAGAAAAAAATGCTTAATTTAATTTGATGGTGTATTTGTTATGAGTAGAAATTAAATTCAATTATTATAAAACTTATAACACTTATATACACTTTGTACCAATCACCTATACCAATGATAGTTTGGTGCTATGTGAGAAAATCGTTAGATGATAATTTCTCAGGTTCTGTATACAGGAGGAAGAAAAAAAAAAGTTTGATGTAATTATTTAATGTTATAAATTTATTATAATATTCTCAAAAAATATTATATTTAATTGTTTTGAGAAATTGTGATGTACAGCTATATTTTACATAGGATAGATGTATGTCTATTAAATATGAAGTAAATGTATAAAAATAAAATAAGTAATAAATACATTTTAAAATGTGCAATTTTTTAATATTTGAGAAAAAACCGTTTTAAATTGACTTTTTTGTTGGCAATGAAGAACTAAGTGTGTGAGAGTTTAAAGAGAATTTATCGATTTAAGTAAGATTTAGTGTGTTTTTAGTGATTAAAATTGATTTTAAATAAATTAACTTTATAAAATTAATTTCAATTAAAAATAATGTAAAATATTTTTTGTTTAAATATACTTACGTAAAAGTCAATTAAATAAAATAAATTTTAATATAAAAATTACATTTAAATTAATAAATTATAAATTCTAATTTCGTATTATAATCAATTGTAAAAATATTAAAATTAATTTTATATCTCAAAATCAATTTTGAGAATTCCAAATATATAACCAGAAAACAAGCATAAGCTTAGTTTAACCTGATAAAGTATTGAACGTCTTACGTGGTGATTATTCTGATTAAAAAATATAAAATTTAAGTGGTGTTTATTAGAAATAAAAAGAAAGAGGATAGGTTGGAGGATATAGAGTACAAAAGACAATTAAGAAGGGAGTGTGAGAAAGAATAAGAAAGGGAATAATAATGAGGAAGTGCATGTGGGAAGGACAGAACATAAGGGAGAGTGGGGACCACATCAATCATGCCACTGATGCTAGCCTGGCGTGTTGTCAATCACTTCACGTAACAGAGCACTGGAGTATATATTAGAGTCTTCTTATCATATAACTTTGTTTTTTTTAGTAAATGATTTTCTTTTACTTTCTTTGTCAGAGTAAATAGCATTTAAAATTTTGTATATATACTAAAAAAATATAATAATTAAAAAATAAATAAATTATTAATATAAAATATAATAATATTTTGTAAATTGTGTTTATAATAATTATTAAAAAATAGTATAAAAATAAATAATTAAAAATTGAAAATAACATTTATTTAAAAATGTATTTTTGTTAAATTGATATTTATTGTAAAACAGAGTTAATATCTTATAAAAACTAATAAATATTATCATAATTAACTCATACAATTTCAATATATCAAATTCAAACTCATAATTTAATCTAGTAATATCAATATTTAGGGGTTGAGAAGACTTAAAGAATTGGAGTAAATGAATTTAATTTATCTGCATCTTGTCAATGCCATTAGTCTCTCAATGAATGTAGTATGGCAAAAAAAAAAAAAAAATTGTGAGTATTATTAAAATACACAATATAAAAATAATCTAAATAACATAATTAATAAGAAAATAGAGTTTCGTTATAATGTATCTTTACTTTACAAAACTTGATATTATTATTACATGACAATTATTTATGAATATAATATTAAAAATAGTTATAATAAAAATTAAATATTTATAATAATTTGATATTGTAATTAATTGATAATGTATAAACTCTTATATCAATAATATACATTAATTAAATATAAGAAAATATGTGGATAAAATTAAATATCATTATTGATTATAGTAATCTTTAAAATCATCTAATTACTAAAAAATTCAAAACAAGAATTTTATTATCAATATAATCTTTATTATGGGGCAGTTGTATGTAATACATACCTAAATTATAATATTGATATCGTTAAGTTGAAATTTTTTTACAATTTTTTCATATCTATTGTAGTATGAATTTAGATTTTTTTTTTGTCTTAGAAGATAAGTTGATAAATTATATTATAATTAATTCATACAAGTGTGAAGTCTCAACTTCAAACTGAAATAATACGTTCAGCTTAGTAATATTAACATTTGTCATTTGTGTTTAAGGACAATTTGAATCTCCTCTCAACATGCGTGAGTTTTCAAATGGTATTATTCAATGCATCTAAGACAAAGAAAACTTATTTATTGTATACATATTTTTTTAAACAACCTAGCAACATGTTCTCTTGCTCAAATTTTTTTATTGTATACATAATTGACAAATATTTATTTGGTACGTATACAGTATGTACGATAATTTTAAACTGTGTTTAAAGTGACAAATATTTTTAGTGTGTCGAACATGTATAAAAAATTTCAATAAAAAAGAGACCTAAAAAATAATTAAATAAGTCAGCAAAATAAATTTGATTAAAACTAATATTTTATCACTGACAACAATTGCATGAAAAAACAAATAGAGTTAATACATGTATAATTTGCTTATTTTTGTCAAAATTATTATTTAATTCTAATATATAATTTATCTATTTAATATTAATTTTTACAATTCCCTCTTATGTAGTATATATATATTAAAAAACGACACAAATAATCAAGTATTCATTTATTTCTTATAATTAATTGATCTATAAATGATCAACTTTTAGAAAATTGATCAATAAAAAATATTTACTATGTGTATAATTTATATAATAAATTATAATTAATATAATATTTGTTTTTACTTTTAACTAAAAATTGATTTAAGAGATACGCTAATAATTAACTGTATATGTTTTCTCTTAGCCAATGAACAACTATATGTAACCAATTGATTAGTGATTGATTTATGTCTTATGTATAACTTGTATAGTAAAATATAATTAATTGAAATGATTTTATGCATATTTTATGTAAAAAAATATCGACCAACACACTAACAATCAAATACACATTTATTTCTTAATTAATTCATTCGTGAATAGTCCATTTTAAATAATTGATTGGTCACATAAGTTTGTCTTATGTATAATATAATTATGGTAGATGTGTTATAATTTTCTCACATATTTATATATAAGATATTCAATAGACACGTTAATAATCAAATACACATTTTTCATTTAATTAATTGATCACAATATGACTATTTTTTAACTAATTGATCGGCGACATATTGATGACTCGTAAATATATGAATTATTTTGAATTTTTTAGATTTAGATTTGTAAATCCTTAGAAAGATATTTTAATTAAGTTAGTAGTTTTAAGTTTATTTTTGTAAAATATGGATTCGTTATCACTTTTATTAGATTTAGCTCATTTAAGCTGAAATTATGTTGTGTTGTGTTGAATATGCGCAGGAAATTATATTTTGGCGAAGTCTGGAACAATGTTGCAGGATTCCATAGCATTCGGGTGCATTATTGAAAATAAAACAATAGCATAGAAATGTGGTAATCACAAGTGCAAATTTTAAATGCAACAACTTGGGACACCTAATACGTCAAAGACTCATTAAAGCATTAAAAGAATATTTAAATTGTTCTATCACCTTATTCCTTCGAGTAAATGGTTGTTTTATGAATAAAGACAAAATATGCATAAAACATAGAGAGAAAAGTGTTCAAAAAATGTCATATATAAATAACGACAACTACATACTTAAAAGATATGAGTTTTAATATAATTTCCAGAGCCTCCACGCTGCCCTAGTCACCATACGCATCTCCCAACCATTTTCCACCACATTTTGGAGCTTTGGATTGAAGAAAATGAACTTGTGCTTGGAGTTGAAGCATAGCCAGTTGCTCTTTTGGATTGTATTATTCCTTTTTTCTTCATTCTTATTTCATTAAACTCAATTGTAGTGAACTCCTTTATGTTAGCTTTTATTTCCATAATATTTCCTAAGTTCAGTATAAATTAAAACTCTTTATAGTTAAGGATGAATAAAATTATTAATAAATTTTATATGTTAATATGATGTAGTATGCTTATATTTTTACTAGTGATTGTTGTTAACATATAAATTACGTCATTAAATTACATTTTATTTAATGAAAACTTTAACACTTAAAGGTGAAACATTTTTGAAAAAATTTACAAATATTTTTAACGAATTGTTTTCGCAAGTTGGAAATCATAAATAAATTTATCATATAAACTAAACTATGTTGGATATGAACCGGTTCGATACAACCTTAAATTAGTTTGGATTATTAATTGAATGGATCACCTATACTCACCAACAACCTTACTCGACATATCATTGCCACATTATACTATTATAGAAACCATTTTGTCCAAAAATATTTGTGGATTTTTTACCTAGTTAAACTTACTATTGTTTTTTATATAAGGGAGACAAGAACTAAGCAATAAGGCGAAGCATACCTACAGCTCTAATATCATATAAAAGAATTAAATTAAAAGTATAGAAACTAATGACTATTCACAATCAATCAAAAGTAGTATAACTATCTTTGACGGCGAACAAATTAGCACAACGATTTCTTTCTCTATGTAAATATGATTAATAGAAGTTCTATAGTTAGAGAGTTTTAAAAGAGAACAAATTTCATAGATAAGAGATCGAATGAATCTACTATTTGAGTAACTCAAACAAATTATATTTCCCATAATTTTTGACTCAATTTCAAATATTACTCATTTAAGATAAAGACTTTGAACTAGTTTAATACCACATCTAAGAGCCCATAGTTCTGCCCAAGTTGCATTACAAATTCCATTATTAATGTAAAAAACATTTAACACTTTAAACTTACTCTAACAAACATGTTATTTGTTGAGTGGGCTCAAATAATTTTCTTTCAACATACGGTGTCGATATATAGTGTATACGCATGACATCAAAAAATAACTATTCTAATAAAATAGATTTCCATTTAGAGTTATATGTAAGTGTAAATAATCAATTATAACTAATTAAGAAATGATAATTATATTCTTCAAACTATCTTTTTTTATTTAATTTTCTAAAAGACCTTATTTAATGAAAATAAAAATGAAACTAAATAATGAGTATGCTTTTTTTTACAATATTAATGTAGAGTAGTTTTTTTTTTAAACCTAATGTAGAGTAGTTTTTTTAAACCTAATGTAGAGTAGTTTGAAAAGCTTATATTTTATATTAACTCAATTAATTATTATTATTTTTAAAAAATTAATCAAGTAATAAAATATGCAAAATATTGATATTAAATATCAAAGAGAAAAAAATAAATATAACTTTTATATTGATCAAATAATAAAAATTATTACAATAGTAGATATAAGGATTGACCTAGCCATAAGGGGCTTGGCTTGAGCAAGCGCAACACCTATGACCTAACAACCCACTATTTTATAAGCAACACGCCAAATTAAAGTCTTCATTAAGCTGTTTATTTTTGTGAAGTTAAGATTTATATGGTTTGGTGAAATATTACTCAAATAGGTGTCCTTTATTCTAAGGATGCTGATTAAGAAAAAAAAAATTGTATTAAAAATAACAAAATTTAAAATTTTATGAAATTTTAAAAAATAATATATTTCAAATTAAATATTTTTGTATCTAATTTCTTGACAAACATTTTATGGCCTTTGTTAGTATTATTACTATATACTAAGACAAATTATCTTTCCCTACCATGGTGAATTACTTTTTGGTTTTCTCATTCAGAACTAAAAAAAGTTCAATTATTTGCATCATCATTGATCCACCGTGTTTGCTAATGGGTGTTGTGAAGTTCTTAGTAAAATGTGATTAAATTGCATGGATTAATTGAGTGGAACTTCAATCTCTTAAGAAAATGTTTTTTTATTGAGTGTTGTGAATGAAAAAAATACAAGAGAAAATACCATTAAAAATAATCAATTAGATTCTGTAATATGGAGAATAGTCATGATGATACTTATCGATAAAATTTAAAAATATTTTGCATCAATAATTGAAAAAATAGATTGTTCCATGCAATGTCGAACATTAATAAAAAATAAAAACAACATATGATTTTCTCAAAAATTATTTTTTACGAAAAATCAAACCAAGACATATATATTTCCATTGTCTAGTATATTTCTCCTATTTAATTATAACCTACCAAAATTTGCTACAGTGACTAGTATAGTATAGAGACGAAAAATATCAAATAAAATTTAAAATTAGTGGTTAACATTATTCACTTTTTGTAAATTGTCTCTAAATTAATTATTAACTCATTTAACCATCAATTTAAAAAATGGATTGCATAATGACTAATATTTTGTTCTATAGATCAGTCAATAAATAATAAATTTTAGTACTAATATCTCATTTCAAAACAAAATTGTTGCATCTATTTCAAATTACTCTACCGATCAACTAAGTGCCCCATGTAAATTCAGTTATATCAATATAACGAAGCATCAATTCAAAAATATAGTAACTAGTCGAAAAAATAATTGTCCTGACAAAATTGTGAACAATTATTTTCGTTTGCCATCTCAATTTTAATTTAAATAGCAAATGTCTACCTACCACTTATTCTAAACTCGGAACACTATAGCAATAGTCCCAATTTTCAAAAGTTGAAGAGAGCACGTAATTTCCACCTAGTGACAAGACAAGTGGGGAAATACAAAAAATTGAGGGTAGGAGCTCTCACTAACATAGAAGGAGGAATAAGGGTGTTATTATGGGGCCAATATAACCAAGTCCACACAAACAAGACATTTGAATCATATATTATTATATACATGGAAGAAACAAGGCCCCCTCATTAAGGTCATTTTATGTCACTGTTATGTGCATGTGTGCCATTTCTTTTTGGAGTTAAAACCAAAAGACACACTACAAACTGAGCTTTATGTCCGAAAAAACCACATGTCATGCTAGCGACTAAATCCATCTTTGCCAATATAATCATAAAGAAGATCAAACACCAAGCCAAATCTAGAAACTACTATACTACATAGCTCAACCAAACATCCCTACTCGTATTTTTTTCATTATTATCCTAATATTATTACTTACCATAAAGCAGCTAGTGTTGGATGAGACAGTGAAATCGGAAATTATGGTATCTAAATGGATATTCTTGTCGTTCTCAGCTTAACTTTTTGATTTTTGACACTAAATAAATGTACAAATACGTAGGTTTTGTTGCAATAAATAAATTCAAAGAAAATTTAAGCTTTATTTGGTAAAAAGTAATAGATAACAGATAAACTGATAGCAGAAAAACATGTTGTGAATACATAAGTTAGTTGATAGTTGTTCGTGGATAAATTAGAAGATTAAATTTAAAGTGTTTGATAAAATCAAAGATTGAATTAATATCATTTCAAAAAAATACTATTAGCGGGTGAAAAAATGTTATAAACTCATGAAATAAAAATTGTTATCAAATAATTCTACTTTAATCATACAAGTTTATACGCTTTAAGTTAGTAGGTTGGTCTCGCCAAAATTGCTTAAAGGTTTGTAAGTTTGGACAGAAAGTTTTGGAGAGAAAAGAAGAGATGTATTATTTTTCTTTTTCAAATTAACGAAGATAGAAAATATTTATAGAAATGAATTATAATTGAAATGTTATATACTTATTATATTATTCTTTCAATTTTTTTAAAAAGAAAATGTTAACATGTGCCTTTAAGATATTTGTTACTTGTTAGTATACTAAAAATAAAAAATTTATATTAGAACTTATGCATTTTATTTTTTTGAAAATTATATATTCTATTTTTTTCAAAATATAATTATTATGAAACTCTTAACACGTTTTAATCTCCACAAAATCCGCTCCTCTAAATCTCAAATTCCAAACATGCCTAAATACCCTAAAGAGTAATGCTATGGTAGGCTATAAACTCATAATTCTTCTGTTTGCAGTCAACGTAGTTTACGTGGACAAAAATTAGCTTTACAAAGGGATGAGATTACCTTCAGGTATAGCTATGTCACTTAATTGATTAGCATTACTCTCATTAAGAAAAAAGATCTGTACACTACACATAGGACCACATCAACATGCACTATAACTATGTGGTGGTGCTCGTATCATATAGATAGAGATTTAATCTCAAATGTCTTTAACATTTATTATTTGAGAGGGAAATGTTCTAACTCTGCCGCATACATGTAAACAAAAATACAATATCTATCTATCTTGGACCCCACCAAAATCTACCAAGACTTGTGAGATACCAAAAATATAAAAAATAAAAAACAGATTTTCTACATGACCTACCCTTAACTTTCAAGGCAAAAATAATGACAATTTTGTTTGATTGAACTTGCAATAGACTTGCTTCCCCGTTGATTACTCCACAAATTTGAGAGAGAACAATGTTGAATCCCATATATCTTTAATTTTTACTCACTGCAATCCCAAATGCGTGGATCACACATGCACCTAAAATGATATTGCATGATGCTCATTATTTTTCACTTTATAATAATGTGCATCTTAACCACATTATGGCAATGTTTGAATAAAAAGTTTAATTAACATAAATGCTTATGTATAAATTATTTCCACAATAAAAATAAAGTCAAGTTGTTTCCATATAATCCATGACAAAGACTAGCACTTTCCAGTTTGAATGGGTAATAAATAGTTACAATTCATGCCAAAATTGGATGAAATTTAGTAATTTACCAGCATCAAAGAAATTGACCATGCACCTAATTAGCATCTTTATAGGAAAATAAAACGCATGTGTTCTGTGCAAAAGTTGTAACTTACCTAACCATAAATAGGCTTACCCAAACAATGTCACAAAATAAAATAAAAACACTGAACAAAAACAGTTTACTATTGTTTTTTTACACAAATGTGACTTTAAATAATGTATATGAATCATCTTTGGAGCTGCTCAGAATTTGAGTTGTTAGTAATTGATGGTGAGGTTGTCCTATTATCAACAGATGCTGAAACTCCCCATCTCCCATTTGACTCTAAGGGCTCTATCACCTTAATAGACCCATCTGACATTCCAACTGCAAATTGATTTGGCTCCTGTGGGTGTGCTGCAATAACAAAAGGGTATATATTTTGGCTGCACAAAACAAAGCAAACCAAGGTTGATTATTCATGAAGAAATAAGCAAAAAAATCATGTGCGGAATCTCAGTAGACTCAGCTGAACATAAACAAAAAGATGCAACATGAAACATAAATTTGATATTCTAAAAATATATTTCAACTAGAAGTTTTAAAAGCTTAAGTTTATCTTTTATGAGGATGTTTATCACATAACTTTGCAAAACACCTGATGAAATGTGTTAAATACCTATTTGACGATGACTGGTGTAGGTACGCAGACAAAGCTATACGACATCTTAGTCTCAGGCTGTCAGCATCGAATACTCCAATATTTCCATCAGTGAAAGCAGCATAAACTAGTTGGCTATTGCAGGAATATGTTGCAGAGGATATGGAAGTAGACGATCCATCTTGTGGGATCCACTAGAATCCAAACAAACAGAAGTTACTAATTCATTCACCAGGAATAGAAAATTTAGAAGAGTTATATTTAGAGGTTTTTATATCAGAGAAATGTTAGCGACACACTCTTTCTCACAAACTATATTAGGTGAATTCTATACACTAAAAATAGAGTATACCTAGTTTTTTTACAAATTCACCCATAATAGAGTTTGCAAGAGTGTATAAAAAATGTGAGGGGGTAACTAAGCTCTTTCTAATATTAGTTATTAACTTCAAAGAGAGAGGCATCAACTTACCTGCCGAATCAGTTCCATTTTTGAAGCATCATATAATGCTAGCTGTGATTCATGGCATACCAGTAAGTGTACTTGATCAGAGTGGAAATATACTCGAGTATCACCAACAGGTGCTCTTCCAGCTGGCATTTGAATTGGTAGTGTTTTTTTCTTATCCCATGAATCGATACGCCAAAAGCAAAGCTAGGAAAAATATAAAAAATGGTTGCAATCAAGAAGTATGAAACAGTGCAATAGATGGGAAATTGAAGAAAAAACTCCAATAATAGTTAAAAGTTGAGGAAATCGCAGACACCCAAATAAAACGTTCACATAAAGGTGGAAAAAATGATCGCGGAATTCGTGGTCAATCATACCTGAGCATCGGCAGAGGATGAAACCAAGACGTTTAGGTGAGTTGAAAAAGTTAAACCAGTAATACGCTTCTGGTGACCCTTCAATTTATATTTGACCTAAAAGCAGAGAGGGCCACATGGCAACATGATTCTTGAAACAATTACAATTTACAAAATTTAAAGGACTGCTTTAATTAATTACCTCATCCACCCTAACATTGTAAAAATGAATGGTTGCATCTTCCATTCCAATTGCAATGATATTATTGTCTTGAGGATGAAACACAAGAAAGGTTGAAGATGGGGGTGGCGACATAAAAGTTGCCATTACCTGAAACACGGCAATAATAATTTGTCACAACTCACAAGTATTGATAAACAGCTGAATAGAAGCTATGAGGTATGTCCATACTATAATCTTACTATCTTATAATTGTCAAGCTACCTTAAAAGTCATCATGTTGAAAAGTGAAATTTTTCCTCCACATGCAGACATGACATAAGAATCATTCTTTGAGAGTGCAATACAAGGAACTGCTTCTTCAGAATTGTCTGGGACATCATTAGTCATGATAAGACCACTATTTGGTTGCCAATGTTGGGGAACAACACTAGTCGTAGCCTTTAAAACCCACAGAAAAATAAATCAGAAATATTTAAATGAGTACATGTGTGCGCACATGCAAACCGTATCATAAGCTAAACAGATATCAGGATATTTAGGAAATAATAAGGTATAATAGAGTAAAGCACACAATCACCTTTCCAGAGGGATTCTGTTCATTTCGGCTCCATTTCCAAAGCTTCTGAATCCCTTTGGCACCAAGAGCCAGAAGGCCAGTCCCAGAATTGGTGTAAAGAAGACGAATAACCTATAGATGTATAAAACTTTTGCCTCAATAAAATGTAATAAAATAAGAATACAATATTTTCATGAAAAGAAAAGGGTAGGGAATACCTTATTAGTAGGGTCACTACTATCCGGTAGAGTAACTACTCGACAATGAACAGGGTCAACTATTTCTGTCAGTTCGCAAGTTTTAGAATTTTCAGCTACATCGTCCAAACTTCTTTTCTTCTCCATGCTTCTGGCCATAGAATCAACTCCGTTCTGGAACGAATAACAAATGAGTCAGTTGCATAAACAATTGTCAAACAAACCAGAACTGCAACAGAAAACTATGAATAGCGAGCGAAATTTCCTCGAAAAAGAAAAATATGCATAATTTGTAATATTAGGTTTATTCTAACATCACCAAAAAAGTTAAAAATCTAAAAATAAGTGCCAATATCCACTTTAATTGATAATAATTGCATACAAGGATAGGCAGTGGTGCAGCAGGAGAGCTTCTGTCAACACGTTCTACTTTATTGATGTGCTGATTCATATTTGCAACCATAGAAGACCCAGACACCTAATTAAACGATATCCAAAAATATCAATTTCTGGACATCAATAAGGCAATCAAATTATATTGGGTAAAGTAGAAAAACCTTTGCCTCCATCTGCGCTTTAGATGCTTCATAAGACCGAGCTTCAACAGCTCTTAAATACTTCATGCCATCAGTATCAGCAAGAACTTTCAAACCACCATCTGCTGTAGTAACAGCGAGCAGATTTCCATCCTTATTGAACCTCAGACAAGGGAGACTCTGATGCAAGACATCAACCATGTCAAATATTTCATTCCAAAAATGCACTAAAATATGAAAAGTACAAGCAATACTCACAGGAAGACCACCCTCGGCATCTGTACTTGTCAAAACGTTGACATTGTCCATATCCCAAAACTTAATCTGGTTATCTTCACCGGCAGCCAAGAAGCGGTTCTTTGTTGTGTCAAATTGCACAACACCGGGAGATTTTTTTCTAAACCCAGAATACGTTCTCTTTAGTGCACCTTCACTTTCATTCCATTCAACTAGGAAAGAATCCCCCTCCTTACTTGTCCCACATGAAAACAATCTAAAATAAAAAAGAGCAGTTACAATTTTAAATAATAATTTTAACATATATGAGTAAGAAAAATGAAAGAATAAAGAAATGAACAAGATTATCAAGTAAATTTCAAATAGTCTAATTCAATTCTTACCTACTTCCATCAGCACTATAGAGCATTGTGGTGCACCATTGTCCAGGAGCATCATAGTCAACTCTGGATCCCATGTTATCATACAGCCAGGCTTTGATTTTTCCATCAACAGCAGTAGAAAATATAAACTGCATAAACATGTCATAATTTTTTTCCGTTAACTATCCACTGATATAAGAAAGCCATAGCATCCCCTTATATCGAATCAACTTTACAGAATTGACAACATAAGTTAAAATTCAGAGTATAGTTACACAAAAATGTTAGTAACCAACAATCAACAGGCTAAATGTTCGTGACAGAAAATTAATTTGCATGATCCTGCAGTCAAATTGGCCAAATCCAATCATAAAGATTATTATATTACTTCTGTCTGTAAGTGAAAAATCCTTTTGGTTTCATATACTGAGGTTGAAGACCCCAATGATAATATAACAAAAATATGCTTGAACAGAACAAAAAGTTTGACAGTAGTCGGCAGTCAAGGAAGGAGCCTCAATCTAACCATTAGCAATAAAAATCCAACATTTGTGTGTGGATATTTTTACCTGGATATTTTCCTTCTGATGAGGACAAACAGAATAAACAGGTGCTTCATGACCTTCAAAATGAAAGAGCTTTCGTCCAGTCAAATCCCACACCTGCCACAGTCCTCAAACTTAGTAATCAAGGATACATTCATATGGTAAAAGATGTTATTTATAGATAGGAAAATTTTCTGTCACCTTAATTAACTTATCGTCTCCACAAGTTACAATGCAAAGTTGTTTGTTTGGATAAGAAAATGCCAAGTCATTAACACCACCGACATGGGCATCAATCTGTAACAGGTCAAGACATCATCCAGTGTCACCAAAAAAAGAACAGGAAAACATGTACCAATTACAAAAACTTTATATTAGAGAATGATCTGAACATGCCTCCAAAGTCTGCCTTAGATCATTAGGTCCTTGATAAGCATACAAATGAATCAAATGTTTTGTGAATGCAACCCCTGAAAAGAAGGGAAAATTATTATAAACCAGTATAATGAAACAAACTGAAGCCAAAGTTCCCTACAGCACATAGACACATACCAAAAAGATTTCCATCGGGACTCCATGATACCCGGGTGACGGATATAGATGCATCCTTAACAATTGCAGCCTACACAAGAGTATCAGTTACAAGACTTGCACAAGAGAATTTGTTATTTACCCCCATTGGTCTAGTTTTCTACACACAAAAAAACACTAGCATCCTGCAAATAACCCTTTACTAGCATCTCTAACTGTTAAAACATCCATCCCTTAACTGCTCTCCTTGTCTTTTCTTTGTGCCTCAACAAACATTTTATATAATCAACTATTTGAATAATGTTACAAACCTGAAAAAACACAGAACAAGCAGCAGTGTCCTTTATTTTGAAAGGTTTCGATATCAGCCTCTCTCTCAGCCCTGCTTCCCAGAGTGAAATGTCACCATTTGCGCAACCAACTGTTTCAGAAATGATTATCTAAAATCAGTATATCGCGACTAAGCTTCTTAATACTACAAGAATATACCAGTTTGTTTCAACCTACCAGCAAGTAAAGAACGAAGGGAAGGATGAAAATCCATGCTTGTCACTGTTGATCCTTGATGTAAGGTACAAACCACGGTTCTAGGAAGCTCATCAAGTGACCAAGAAGAGGCTTGTTGGGGTGGAGCCGGATAAGTAACCTGCACAGATTATGAGTAGTTGCCATTATAGCAAGGCAGTTACATGGAAAAGAAAGCATGCCGCAACACGGTGTCAGTACCTCGTCAACAGATTGTGCTGACCGCAAACGTTTCATTAGTTGCTCATGATCGTTATTTTGATAGTCCATCATTCCAAGAGTATTGGAAGGTGTTCTCGGATGCTTCAAAACAGAGACTGCAAAAAATTGAGTAATGAGTGAAGTTGGAAATTCAGAGACTAAAGCAAACATTAAAAGATTATACTCCGGCTGTGTATGAGAAAATAGACAATAGTACCACTACACTAGTTCTGCAACTATTTTAATGATTCAATAAAACAAAAGAAAATATAGTTAAAACGATATATGCACGTCAATACCCTATGGTGCATGACAAAAAAACTACTATACCTTGATTTGGTGGACCAGCCAATGACGAAGCAGCAAGTGAAGGTGGTTGAATTGATGAAGAAGGATTTGGGTTCACCATCCATCCCGCTAAAGCATTAACATTAGCAGCTGTTGGGGCTGGTGGAAATGGCTGCACATACATAAATAACACAACAAATTACCCCAAGATAATTATTATTAGATAACTATCGGTGTCAGAACTGAAATTTCAGAAAACTAAACAAGAAAAAGGCCTTACTCCACCATGTACTCCAAGCGGAACATAAGATGGAGGCTT
Organism: Cicer cuneatum; assembly: GCA_037974295.1. Taxonomy (NCBI): domain Eukaryota; kingdom Viridiplantae; phylum Streptophyta; class Magnoliopsida; order Fabales; family Fabaceae; genus Cicer; species Cicer cuneatum. The sequence continues at coordinate 5,125,261 of JBBPBO010001985.1, forward strand.
TGCAACAGCTGTAACCGGAAGATTGACAGGAGTAGGTGCACGAGCTCCGTTTGAAGGGGAACAGGTGTGGTCAGTGAATAAAGTTTTGATGTCTGGATTTGGCTTTGGATTCTTGCACAGCTGGTGTTGCCAATTCAAACTGAATAGCGAACATGAATGAGAGTTAACCAAAAAAGATAGGGTTCATAAAGCTAGAAACAATAGACGATGTCATTGGTGGATGAAATCAAGTACCATGTGAGTATATCAAGAGTTAAATCAGTAAGCAAATTGCATAATCATTGTGTATTCTATCTCATCAGAAGTAGAGGTTGAACATAACCAGCAATCTTATTACCTTTGATTAATCAGTGTCCGTAACCTTGACGCTCTCAATGAAGGGAACACAAGCTTATCTCTAAAGAGAGGATTAGCTTCTATCAGTTTCTTAAGCTCTAAGAGCATTATGTTTCGAGCCGATTTGGTATCACCATACTTTGACAATTGTTCATTTTCCCTGCATTCAATCAAAAACCCCTAATTAAAAAAAAACACCTTCAGGTTTCACTACTCGCTCATTAAAAACCAAAGTACCTGAAGTTGTCAAGGGTTAAAAGCTGTGTAATTTCTTTGAATAACTCTTCATTAAACGATGAAAAAACTTTTAAATCGTTCACCAGTATTTCAACAGCCTTCACTTTGTCATTCCTGAACACAAACAACAAAAATCAATCAACAGAACGAGAAATAAAAATAACATGTAGACCTTATAATAACAGATACAAGATAACAAAAAAAAAATAGACTCATGATTAAAAAAAAAAAACCTGTCAAGGGCTTCAAGATATTTCTGCTTCCTAATCTCAAAAAATGTTTTCATTGAATATCTATTGTCATCAACTTTTATAAACCCAGATAAGTACTTCTCAACCTCATCCCATTCTCCAGCCAGTGCTTTCTCTTCAAAATACTTCATATTGAAGAGGAAACCAGATTCTTGCTCCAACCTTAAATTAAATCAAATTCAGAACAAGCACATTTTCAATTTAACATAATTAGAACACAACAATCAAACAACACACTTAAATCAAAAACAAAAAAAAATAAAATAAATATATTAAACTGAAATGCAGAAAGTAAGAGTGAAAGAGAAAGGGCTTACTTGTGAACAGTTTCCTTAAATTTCTCTTCCTCGAGAAATTGAAGAATCAAAAACACCAATTCCCTACTCAAAGATGTCATTTTTACCCCAAAACACTGACAGAATCAGATGATCCACAAGAGAACAATAGATAGCGAAACAAAGGGGGTTATTAGGGTAAAAAATCGAACGAAAATTTGGTGTCGAAGTTGATGGTGATGGCTTTTCGAAACGAACAAATAATTTGTTACCTATCCGCTTTGTTCTACAAAGAGAGCAAAACGGTGTCGTTTTCGGTTAATGGTGGATGTTTTTAGGTGCGAAACGGTTTCTAGGGTTTGGTTTGGGGTTCCATGGTGGATGTTTGTATTGTATTCGAACAGAAAGTAGAAACAGTTGATGTAAGAAGGGAAAAAAAAAAAGCTGCAAAAATAAAAATAAAGATAAAATATTTAAACAAAGAACCAGAAAGATAGAGAGAGAAAGAGTGTTATGTATGACTTGGTTCTCGCTTTTCTCGATGCGTTTTGCAGGGTCTTTGTTTAACAGTTGTTCTCACCGACTTATCAGTGATAAGTAAACGTACTTATAGAGAGATGTTATAGGAAAGTGTGGTTATTGCTTCGGGAGAAGGCAAGATCGACACGTTAACGTTTATGCTGCGACACAGCCGCGTGAGGAAACTGAAGCACATGATGTCACGTCACGTCTTTTGAACCTTGTTGCCAGTACTTTCGCAACATTATTAGCGGTTTTTCAACTTTTGCTAAGATGTATTTAGAAATTGTTTTTGTCCTTTTTAAAAAATAAAACTTCACATTATTATTTACTCTCTCTCCTCTCACAAATTAATTAATTACTCCTTTTAAAATAAAATATAAATAAATACTTTTTTTCTCCATCTCAAATTATATAATTGTTTTTTAATTTATATTTGTCACTTAATATAAATTTATTTGTAACTACAATTTAAAATAATTATAAAATTCTACACTTTAATTGGACATCTGCATGTCCCATTTTCTCTTTAAATTTTTTACATGAATTGGTTAATAATTTCTTTACAGAAATTAAATATAGAAAAATATTTATTTTTTACTCTTATAATATCTCAATAACTATTTATATATGTAAAAATAGTACATTTTTTGAACAAAATTATTACTAAAATAATGTTTTTTAATCTTTGTCTAATTTTATTGGAAAATCTTATAAAAATTGACAAAGAAAATATTAAAAAAATTGATAGATTTTATCTAAAATTTATATTAAATACATTAATTTTTTAAATAAACTTTTACTTATATTGTACTAGTATTTCGTATGGAGTAATATGGAAAATTTTATAAAATTAATTAATATTGAAAAATTACTATTCAAATGCACGAATGTTACTCTTTTCCAAAAATATTCATAGTACCTTTTTTTAAAAGGAAAGTACTCGTTGTACTTATTAAATGGAATTAATTATACGGGGAATGTGCAACTTTTTGAGTAACATAAATCTCACAATAAAGTAAGGATATAAACTAGATTTCAAAAGTTAATGCATTGTAAATTAGTCAAAATTTCTATCATTATAAAAAACTATTCTAATATTTTATTATTAAAAAATGTGGAGAGTTTTAAGTATAAAAAAAATATTTTTCATTTTTATAAAATATTTTAAAAAAATTGTTCTTGGTACAAAAGTTTTTGGACTTTCAATTATATTTTATGTTAACAGTTTAAATTCTTATAAAATTCAAAGTAAGTTGAAGCTTTTATTATAGTACTACCAAATTTTACTAATATGATTTATGTGTTATTATAAAATTTTGTACATGAGTTAAAAATTATATTTTTAGTAAGCTTTTGGTGTTTGACAATTCTAAATTTTATGTGGAAGATAGTTGGTTTTATGGTAGAGATTAAGACTACGGAAATAAAAAATAAAAATAAAATTTTATATGAATTAAAAGTATATCTAACTCTTTTAAATATAGATATAAATGTATTTATATTGTTTATGAAAATAAATAGATATACATCTTAATTACCCAAAATAAATTATCATCTTGGAAGTTGGAACATAAAATAAAAAAAATAAAAAGGTATACCACCACTTTCGCAATATTATTAGGGATTTTTAAATTTTTTTTTTTTAAAGTAGCCTAACAATACTCACACGCTTTACGTTTTTAGTGTGGAAAATATTTGATTCAAACTCGTCCCTCTCTGTATCAATTTCCTAGCAATTACTAGTTAAGTTGTATTTATGGGAAGAGCTTTTTTAACTTTTATTAAGATTAATTTAGAAAAACAATTTGTCCCTTTTTTATGTTGAATATTTTGGCCTTTTATTATTTTTTATAATAAAAACATAATACCATTAATTAATATGTTGAAAAAATTAGTATTGAAGATACTACTACATCTGTTTCTTTTTAATTGTTAATTTAAAATGATTTACACAAATCAATGAAACTATTAAATTTTGTTACTTTTTATATAAAAAATCATTGATTTTTTTATATTACTCTTAATTATTTATTATACTCAACTCAATTATTTCTCTCTACAATAATTAAGGAGAAACAATTTTGATAAAATAATATTTACTACTACTTTGAAATTTTAAAATGGCACATTAAAGAACAAAAAGTTTATAAAAAAACAATACTGAAAATGGAATACATGAATTATTTAAAATAAATCTTTTTATTTTCAAAAAAGTATTCATGGTACTTTAAAAAAATACTTCTTTTATAATAAAAAATAAAGTCACAATGTTCGTCAAATGCATTAAACGACACGAAATATATATATATATATATATATATATATATATATAATATATTTTATTTACGTGGTAATTAATTTTAAAGTAATTGATGTAACAACAAAGTAAAATATTTTACATTAACAATACATACAAATTAAATTCATAAATTAATTTGTCTAAAAAAATACTTTTATAAATTATTCTTGTGGCCTCGCAACGAATGTCATTTTTAACAGTAAAAATAAAACAAACACAAAAAGACCATTCCAAATGTAACTTATTATTATTTGTCTATTAAAAGAAGTTAAAGTAAGCAGCATGTCTCATAAGAACGAAAGTAATATAACTTACAAATTTTTTCTTTAAAAAAGATTTAAACCACTAATTAAAAAGAAAAATAATAATAAATAAAAGGACCGTAATTGAAATAAATATAGTGGTAATTTTACCAAAACAAAAAAAGAGTTTAAGTTCTATGCGATGAAGTACAATATTTTATATTTATGACTTTTAAAATAATTAAAATAAAAGTCAAACATTTTTAATGATTTGATGGTATTAAATCAGAAAAATAAAATAAAATACCACAAATGAACATATCATAAATAAAAGAAACAAAATAATAATTTTATTAAATTATCTTTAATTTTTTCATAGTACCAAATAATCAACATTAATAATTCGTGTCTTTTCTATTATCATAAATAAATTCAAAGAGCTATAAAGACTAAGAAATGAATTTTAAATTACTAATGACTTCCTCCGAAATGGAATACTAACAATAAAAGTATTTTAAAGTGGACGAATCTTATCTAAATTTTTAAATTTAGATTAGATGTATTAATTTTTTAAATATTATTTGTATTTATATTTTATTTAAATATAATGATATTAAAAATTATAAAAATACTAATATTAAAAAATTACTTTTTTTTACAATAAAAAATTTTAAA
>JBBPBO010001985.1:5130321-5149495 GCA_037974295.1 Cicer cuneatum
TTACAAAAAGATGGGAAATTACCAATACGGGGAATAAGTAACTTTTTTACTAATATAATTCTCAGAATAAAATACGAATATAAAATAAGTATCAAAAGTTTTTTTAAGGAAAATATCAAAAGTTAATAAAATTGTAAATTAGTCAAAATTCCTTATAAAATTTTAAAAGATTATTTTAATGTTTCTTATTAAAAATTTGGGGAGATTTAAAATAGTAATAAATATATTTTTAGCTTCTATAAAAAAATTTCAAATCTTTATAAAATTTTGTATTTAGTTTTATAAATTTTTTATTTGATTTTTATTTCTCACACCATGTTTTTTTCAATAATTTTAGTTTCTATACAATTAAAATAAACAGACATTTTTATTGGAATATTACTAACATTTATACACATTTTACATGTCAGGATTAAAATGTGAGCTTAAAATTTTGTCTGTATGTTTATATTTATGTTAAATTTGTTTTTTGAGCTTTTGGTTCTTGATAATTGTAAATTTTGTGCGAAAGATACTACAAATCAAAAAAGTACCGAGAGAAAATATTGTGGAGACAAAAATTCAAAATCAAATTTATTTATAATTTAAACTTTGAAATTTTATTACGACTACAAAGATATTTAACTATTCGAAATACATGTATAAATATATTTATATAGTTTATGAGAAAAGCATATACATTGAACGTCTTGGTGAGTTGTAACATATAAAAACTGTACTATACTGGTACTTTAGCAATATTAGGAAGTTTTTTTTTAACATGCGATTAAATAGAGTTTTTAATCTATATAAAATTTCATTTTTAATCACAATATAAATATTACATTTGTCAATCTTTTTAAAATTATCTTGTATACATTAGCTTAGCAGCGGTGCAAGAGACTGAAAGGTAAGCTTCAAATACTACATATGACTACCAACATTAACTTTAGGATAAATTAGCACGGGCATCTCGTAATAATACTAGTCCCCAACTTTTTCATTAAATTCCACCTTATATTGCATAAATTACTTGAATGAAATCTCATGAGTTTTTATATGTCAACAAAATATTATCCTATAAACAATTTTATTCTTTCAAGTGTTAACTAACTTTAAATTTTTTTATGATTTTTTATAAATATCTATAACATAATCAAAAGTTTATTTACAAAAAATTAGAATTTTTAATTTGAAATTAATAAAATATGAAATTTTTAAATATCATAAACTCAAGATAAAAATAACAAAAATATGAATTTAGATATTGAATATCGATATCATTTTTTATGAAACAACTTTTTATAATACTATAAACATGTGTATAAAAAATTATTAAAAAATATATAGTGACATTTCAATAATAAATAAAACTGTTTACGAGATAATTTTGTAAAATTAACAAAATGTTTTTTTTTTATAAGGACTACAAACTAAATTTTATAGGAACTAAAAATATATTTAGTATTGAAAAATGCTTTGACCCTTTTTATCATTTATTATTTTTTTAAAAACATCAAACCACTAATCACTAATTAATATTAAAAATATTATTACCTTTGTTTGTTAGTGGTCGTCAATTTAAAGTTATTTGCAATAATTAACGAAACTATTAAATTTTATTACTTTTTATAAACTATTAAAAATGATAAATAAAAAAGAGACAAATTTATTTTTTAACAAAAAATATACTCTTAAAAATGAACCAACGTAATATTTAAAATAAGTAATTTTATTCTCAAAATATGATTCATGGTAAGTTACAAAATACCTTTTTATGAAAGAAAAAAAATACTTTTTATGTATTCTCAATTCTTAGTACACCTTATAATTTAAAATTTATTAATATACATTTTAGTAGTTTTTTAAAAAAAAAAGGCATAGTACTTATTAAATTCATTTAGTGATGGGGAGACTGGACCATAACTCTTCATCGTACTCTTAGAGAAGTAATTATTTGTGAAAATATATTTGCAAATATATGAGTTAATTGCACGGAACCCTTGGTAGTAGCAATTGTTCTTAACTTTTACCCTTAGCGCGTCTTTTACGAAGATGTAGTTGTTTAATTTCCTTCATATTTTCTTTCCCTATCATGTAACCAAAAAAAAAAATCATTTAGTGGTGGGGAGAATGTGTAAAATTTTGTCTAATCTAAATTTCACTAAAGAAATAGTATATAAAGTACTCTCTTATAGTTTATTTGATTCTCTTCTCAAAAATTCTATTTTAGTTTTTTAAAATTTAAAAATTAAAAAACTTGTTTGTATTACTTGTTTTTAAAAACTGTTTTGTAAAACTATTTTTAATATTATACTTTTTAAAACTAAAAAAGCAAAACAGATAAATGATGTTTTACTTCTCAGTTTTCAGTTTTTTAAATTCTCTAGTCAAAAACTATTTTAAAAATTTAGATTACCAAATAGGTTTCTCTTTTTCTCATCTCTAACACTGTTTTTAAAACAAGTATCTCAAACAAATTTTTTCTTTAATTCTATTCTTTAAAATCAAATTTATAAAACAATTTTTAAAAACTAAAATGCAAAAGTGTTTCAAACAGGCCCTTAGTCTTGCGATGACAGTCACATTAAAAAAAAAACACTCATTCGCTTGTAATTGGATACAAATTTTTAAAACTAGCCCAATTACTACGAGAAATGTGGGCTAATGGACTAGACTAATCTAACCCAACCTTTTTTTTTTATATATATTTACATTTTATTTTTTAAAGTTTTACCCCAGATTATACAATTATATTTATATCCCCACAAAATTTTTAAAATGTCAAAATTATCTTTTTTTTATTTTACTATTTTATTAAATTAAAATTTACTTTTTATTTTACCTTCTAAAGATTTCCAGATCACAAAAAAACAAGATTTCTCGTACGTACAAGTTTTCTGGTACAGAAGACTTATACCAGAAAACTTGTAAAAAGTTTTTCGAAAAAGACGCTTACATTTAATACTACTGGAAAACTTGTCATGAAGTTTTCCGGTAGTTACCAGAAAACTTGTCAAGAAGTTTTCCGAAAAAGACACGTACATTTAACATTACCGGAAAATTTGCCATAAGTTTTTTTTTTTTTTTTAATTTTTTTTCCAATTTTGATAGATATGGATAATCCACTAGTATTATATGATAAAACATGCGTCGATACTACCAACGTTGGTAATATCGACGCATATTTTATCATATAATAGTATAATAATAGTGGATTATCCATATCTATCAAATTTAAATAAATAAATAAATAAATTATCGGAAAACTTTCTAGCAAGTTTTTCGGAAAACTTCATGGCAAGTTTTTGGGTAGTGTTAAATGTACGCATTTTTTTTCGAAAAATTTCCTTTTAAGTTTTCCGGTAGTGTTAAATGTATGCGTCTTTTTCGAAAAACTTTTTCCATGTATTCCGGTAGAAGTCTTCTGTACCGGAAAACTTTTATGTAACAGAAATCTTGTTTTTTAATGATCTAGAATTCTTTAAAAAGTAAAAAAAAAAAATTAATTTAATAAAATAATAATAAAAAAAAATGAAGGGTAATTTTAGTATTTTAAAAAATTTGTGAAAATATAGATATAATTATGGAGATACGAGGTAAAACTTTCTTTATTTTTTTGTGTCACTTTGTTAAATTAATTTCTTACAATGTAAAATACGAAGCCCGTAAAGCTAGCCCGTCGTCATTTTCAAATTGGGTTAGGCCGAAGGCTAGGTTGCTTTTTAACTTCTTTTTTTAGCAAATTGAAACGAAGGCCGACTGGACCACATGCTAAGCTCGACCCATTTGGAGATCTTTACTTGCTTTTTCGCTCCCAAGGAAATCATTTAATTATAGTATGTTAATATTATATTTTAATAATCCGTTGTGTACGATAAAATAAAGACAATATATAAAATAAATATATAATTAAAAAAATAGTAACACAATTGTCATATTATGTATTTAACACGTATATAATAATAAATAATATAATATTATTTTATTTTGTTATGTGTTTAGTGATACGTCTGCAAATGTACGATATTATTCTCTAGTAAAAATTATCGTTTCTTTAAAGATTTTAATATAAGTATCAATATTTCTTTATTATGATGATTAGCTAAAACGATATTTTTTATTAAAATTCAGAATTAAAACAAAACATTCAAAATGTAGTTTTTCACGAATATGAATACAATAAAAATTAATTTTCTCTAAGTTATGAGTGTTAAACTCTTAAACACAAAATAAATTATTATAATTAATGTCTTATTTCAAATATTAAAAGTTTATTTTAAATTAATAACCAACCTATTTTCACGATTTATGTATTAGCAAAATTCATTGAGATAAGTTATCTTTCATGATTTCAAGAGAACCAAAATTTATTTTCATAATTTGATTATCTTGTCTAATCTTATGATTCAAATATTAAATTAACTTTTAAGTTAATCATTTGATATCCAAGTACGAACATGGTTCTTACTAAGATTGAATTTCAAGATCAATACCCATGACAAAAAAAAAATATATATATATATATATATATATATAAATTGTTAGAGATCTATCATTAGAAACCCTACATTCACAAGAGAAAGAAAATCTATTCACTCGTGATTATGGTAGATTAAAGGTTAAATTATAAAGACATTGGAAATATAAAATAATATAATATACTTGGAAAATTGAATATTATTAAAACTATTAATTTGTTAAGAAAATTACAAGAACAAAAGTAACGAGAGATTGTTACTTGGAACATGTGTCAAATTGAGTATTTTTGTCCTTTTTTATAGCCTAGGTGCCTTCACGAGCGTTAATTACAAAAATTATCAGAATTTTACATAAGAAAAACGGTTCAGTAACAAAATTTGAGAGGATTACAACCGCAATGGGCATTACAATCAAACAATAATCCTTGTGTTGCACATGTGATAAAATTTCACCTTTTTTCTCGTCTAATCATTGCGCGGCCAAGCCTTAATTATTGCTTTTCTTTCATCTTTTTTATCATGATGGACCATGACTACATCTCTCGACTTCAAGACTCTTTGCACCAAAAATATTGACTTGTTCTTTCACTTATACTTGAAAAAAAAAAACAGTGAAATATAACTAAATCTGGATTAATAACACGAGATTAACTTATCAAACAAATCTATAAAAATGCATAAATTATAGCTTATCATTTATTACTCATTTTATTATAATATTATATAATATATCGTGTATCATATTTAAGTGACAAAATTATAATTATAAAATAATAACATAATGATTTTTCCCGATTAACTTATGATGATTTTAATATCATAAATTAACAAAAAATAAATTAAATAACTAACAAGTAATAAAGCAATTTTATATTTAAAAAATAATAATTAAAACAACCAAATAAACAATTTAAATTTTAAAATAAATTATAAATAATTATATTTTATTTATTAGATAAACACGGTAAATATATGACATATATTTTAGAAAAACTATTCTTATACATTTTTTTTTATATTTATTTTAAAAATTGAAATTAATCATCTTTGATTCTTTAATATTTAGATTAGTTTTCGACTTACTCTTATCAAATTCCATTATTTTATTTTATATTTAAATTTTTATATTTTATAAATTATTTTTACATTTATAAACCTAGTTTATATTGATGAAATAAATTTTACCTAAAGAGACACGGTGAAATTTAGTTATTAATATACTGCATTTGGAACGTTATAACAACATTTACTACATCAATGAGATCATTTATATTTTCATTTGGGGTGATCATGAAATGCTGGTTGCCAAGGAAGTTGATCCGCGAGAATGGTGTACACACTAAGATCTTGTTAGAATTTTGGAGGGATGGGAAATGGAGGATCTTGGAGATAGGAGAAAATAGAAAAATAGAAAGAACTTTCTATTATTTTTCTAAGAGAATAATTTTGTATGGAATGGTAAGTAGATGTTTATGACTAAATATTATTTGATATATTATGTAAAAAAACGTAATAAAAAAAATTTACAATCTGATTTCATTATTCAGGTCGAACCCTAATTCAATCGAGATAAAACATTTGAACCTTCAAGCGATATTTGCATGATTAACCGATTTGATTTTGAGTATTTCGTATACAACACATTGCTCAGTTACTCCTTAGCACAACTCCTAATAGTGTAATACGTACAAACATTGGTTAGACTTAGAATAATTGTTGGTGGAATTCCAAAATATACTTCATATTTAATTTATTTGTAGTTGATATGAGACTTAATCACTCTCATGCTCGTAACTTAAGCATACTTTTATTTTCCTTGTTTCTATAACATGAATTAGATAAAAACATAATCTTATATCCAACCAACAACTTAGATGTCTCTATGACTCACTTGTAAATTCTATTTTTTTTTGTTTGTTCTCTATATAAAAAAATAGGTTTACTTACAATTTTGCTCCTTCAATTTTCACGAATTGATCTCTCATTTTAAAATGAATCAATTTTGGTCTCTCCGTCTTACATATTTTTTAGACTAAAAAATTATGATGTGATATATAAGATCCGTTTGTTACAAATTCTAAAAAAAAATTATTCTGGTATTTCATATTTTAGATGAGCTTTGAGAGATTTTAAAATTATGAAAAATTATTTTGTGTTTCTCTGTCTTAATAAAAATCATTGTTTTTTTAAATAAGTTATAAAAAATAATTTTACTGAGAAACTACCAAAAACAACTTCTAAAAAAAACAAGACTTAAATGTATTTTCTTTTAGTCTCGTTTCTTTAAAAACCGAGTTTTTGAACCATTATTTAATTTTTTTTAAAATTGACTTAATCCACTCTAATTTTATTGACGTGTCTTATTGATTAGTGATGTGACACAACTTTAGTAGTGACTTAGACATTATAAATAAAATATTTTCCTTGTCGTCTAAAACAAATTTAATAAATATATTTTAATAGTTAAATAATATTATTTATTATATTTGTTATATTAGTATCAAATCTTCTTCATTCATGCAAGGTTTCAAATCAATCTTACAATTTATTTCTAAATCATTCTCAAACCTTCTTTATTAAAATTCTAAAACAAAAACCCAATAACCAATATTCGTCACAGACAAACAGATCTCGTCCAAAGTCATTCTCACATTTCCATTTTTCATCATCATTTTCAAACTCATAATTTATAACCTTCATCCAAACACATATGCTCTTTACTGGCATTCTCCAAACACACAACCTCCACCAACATATACAAACCCAGAAATAACAAACACACAAACTCATAAAAGAGAAAGGAAAGCCAAATCATCTTCTAGGGGTTAAAGCAACCTAATATACAAATGTCATGTCATTGTCACATTATAAAAAATGAAAGGGACAAAAAATTCCACGATACTTGAATAAGAGGGACTACAAACCCAAATTTAAAAGTTGGGAGACTAAAAGTTAAATCTGAGCAAAATAGAATGACCAAAAGTGTATTTAAGTTAAAAAAATAACAAGTTGTTATATTTTATCTCTTTCCTTTCTAAGTTGTAACAAATAGATACAAATTTTCAAAATTTATTATTTTGTTTTAAAAAAATGATTATTTTACACACAAAAAAAGTAACAAATACGCCCAAAATATAATGTAGAATTATCAACACTTATAATATTGCAAGAAAATCACCTAAAAACTTTATATTCAAATTTATAAATTATTCATTTTTATAATTTAATTAATACATATAATACAAATAATCAATACATCTGGTTGATTATACCATATCAAATAATATGTTATATTATTTAAAATATTTTACATTATCATTTTGGCGTCCAGAAATTTGAAGAGAACTAAAACTAAAGAATTTGAAAATAAATAGATAAATTCTATTAATAGGTAGAAATAGAGGATTAAAAGTGTAATTAAGTAAAAAAATATATATTTATTTATTTTAAAATTTATTCTTTTGAAACTTATATGACTACACCAATAAATGCAAGACACACACACACTTCACACCAAGAAATGTAAAACACATCCCTAGTTTTGAAGGACCAAAGTAGGGTTGACAAAAAAAATCCATAGACGTGGATGACTGCAGATGAAATATATGATGTGTACGACATGAGTAGTTTAATGGGTATTTGAGATAAAATAATTGAATATTTAGACTACCCACTCGTTAACGAATACAAATGTAAATGTGATGATATTTGTACATGCAAATATCTGTACCGATAGTAAATTACTAAAATTGATACATTTTAATAGTTTTTGTTTATATATTAATAGTTTTTTGATAAAATTTTGTTATATATTTTATTTATGTGTTATTGTATTGATATTTTTATGGGTTACTATTTTTTTTTGACAAAATAGGAAAAATAATTCTACATAATGCAATAAAAAAATAATTTTGTACATAAATATTCATTAAATAAAATATCGATAAATACTTAAAAATCAACAAAATATCCATTAAATACCCATACTTACAAATATAATACATGTATTATTTTTATTCAATAAGTAGGGTAACAAAATAATCCTATATGTATCGTGGATACTATTTCCATTCTTAGACCAAATATCAATAACTTATTTTTTTGTTGTAAAAAACAACATCCATAAAATATTTGTACTAACTAAATTTCGATAAAAATATATTTTATATATTAAATATATTCCTATTTTCCGTAAAAAAAAAAAACTATTTTGGGAGACCAAAAAATATACCTTTTTTTTTTTAAAAAAATAAAAAATTATTTACTTATTTTTGGAGAAAATTGAAGGATTTTGCATAAACCCTAGTAGTAGTAATAGTAAAAACCTTTGGTTTTCAGCGATAGTCGTAGTTGTTAGCTCTTTCTCCTTTGAACCAAAAAACGTAACCTTAGAGCCTCATCAATGGCGGCGAAGAAGCAGCAAGTTGAAGACACTAAAAAGAGAAAGCGAATCAACACTGAATCTCACCAATCTCCTTCCAAACCAAAGTCTCCCAAGTTCGTTGCCTCAAAGAAACCTAAACCATACTCTGACGATAAAGAGAAGAAGAAGGTTCCTCTTACCGGCCGAGAACGTCGACTCAATGCAAAGGTTGTTACTCGTCTTGCTAATTTTCACAATTTTGCAATTTAAATTCATTGTTTCGATCGATTAATTAACTCTTATTATGAATTTATGATTATTTTTTTTTTCAGGAATTGGCAGAAGCTAGAAAGAAGAAGAGAAAGCGCCATTTTACTCTCGAACAAGTTAGTTTTCCTTGTTTTCTTATCTCTACATATTATTAATTAATGATGCTTTTTATTAATTGAATTGAAACCTTAGTTTTGTTGCACATTAATTGGAATTCACAAGGTGTTATTTAGTCAATTGTTATTCTGGTTAATTAAATTAAATACGTAAATGTAAATAGGAGCTTGCACGTCTATGGGAAAAGATGAGACGTCACGAGATTGCTAAAGAAGACAGAGCTAAGTATGTTACTGCATAACATATACGAAAATTGATATATCTTTATATTTTTTCTATTCATTGTCCTAATATGTTTTTGTTGTAATTACCAAAAAACTTTAATATAATGGAAGACTGGTGACAGAAGCTCTACAAAAGATGAAGGGGAAGATTCATGAGATTGCAGGGTCTCACATTTCGTCCCGTGTTCTTCAGGTGTATTTCTTTTTTCAATTTTATTTTCAGTTTCACAACCTTTTACTCTATATTGTAGTTTTTAATCTTTGGTTTTGTTTTGTTTTAATTGAAAGACTTGTGTCAAGCATTGTTCACAAGCTGAAAGAGATGGAGTATTTGAAGAGCTCCGTCCACATTTTCTAACTCTAGCATACAATGCTTATGCTGTTCACTTAGTAAAGAAGATGCTTGATAATGGTAATGGTTTAATTTACTTGAAATATATATATATGTGTGTGTGTGTGTGTGTGTGTATAGATATAGATATAGATATATCAGTGCCATACTTTTTCTCTAACTGGATGTTCCACGTTTTCAGCCTCGAAGAAACAACTGGCAGGCTTTATCTCCACTCTTCGTGGTCATGTTGCTCCTCTTCTTCGCCACATGGTTGGATCAGTTGGTATGTAACATAGGTTTGGGCCATATTTGGCGGTTGTTCATGGTTTACTTTTGTTATTTCACGAGTTTTTAATGGCTTACCAGATGAAGCTTTTCACGTTTTTTGGGACCTTTATTATAAGTCATATTGACATGAAGTTTAATTTGAAGCTGATTTGTTTAGGATGTGAGAAAGATTAGTAAGCAAGAGAGAGGGGGGATTAAAAAAAAGTTTTCTTACCACATTTATGCTGTTTTTTATGCACCGATACTAATTGTCATTGTCAATAATTGAAATATTTCAGTATTCAGCCAACATCAATTTCCCTTCATTAAGTTTTGTGCATCCATGTCTTATGCAGTTGTTGAGCATGCGTACGACTTAGCAAGTGCTGCACAAAAGCAAGAGCTGCTTTTGGAATTATATTCCACGGAGCTTCAGTTGTTTAAGGATCTAGTATCGTTGAAGGAGACAAGGTAAAGATTTTGCAGTTAGGAATTGCATTATAGCATTTTGGATATTGTTGCTTATTTATATCTCTTCTAGGTGCCACATTTTAGAAATGATATAAACATTATTACTGAGATTTAGAATTTATATATGAGTACACTGAAGAATATACTGTCATACTATGGGTTTTAACAGTCTCTGATATTTATCAATTTAATAATAGTGAATATTACTTAGGAAACATAACAAGCTGAATTCTTTGATTTTTGTTTATAAACTTTTTGGATGAGAGATTACCTTATATCAGTTTGATTAATAATTTTATGTAACGAATCTGGCAATGTATAAAGCAGTCTCCGATTTCATTAACAATAATTGCTCCTCTTCCCGAACTGGTCTTACCTAATCTCTTAATTTTACTGATCATGATTGGATGGAGTTCATTATGATGCTACATTTTTTTCCCTCTTGCTGGAGTGTTATTCCTTAGCTTTTAATTGCATGTCAGATTACTAGATGTGATGTCCAAGTTGGGTCTACAAAAAGGCTCAGTTTCACGTCATATGTCATCAGTGATTCAGCCAATTTTAGAGAAAGGGATAGTCGATCACTCTATCTTACACAGAGTCTTGCTGGAATACTTTAGCATCGCTGATAAGGTACTTCTCTCTCTCTCTCTCCCCTAACAATTCTTGGTGGATCTTGTTACAGCTAAGGAAATTGATTATGGCAATAGATTTTTGTTATCTAAATTTAGTTTTTTTTCAAGACCTCTGTCACAGATATAATCCAACAGTTATCAAGTCCACTACTTATCAGAATTATTGGTACGAAGGATGGAGCCAAAATTGGAGTTCTTTGTGTGAAATATGGGAGTGCCAAGGTTTCTTTAGCAACTATTGTTTTTAAAATAGATATGTGTGAAGTACTCATGATGATTGAATCTGTCATATAATTCATTCTAATATTTCACATTCCCTTTTTAGGAAAGAAAGAAGATCATCAAAGGATTGAAAGGGCATGTAGAAAAAACAGCTTATCATCAATATGGGTGTATGGTTAGTGATTTGACTCCATAGCCATGTTTGTTGCTCAGCTATCTATGTTTGGTTATCCTTTTCATTTTTGGCATCAAAGTCTAGATCTTGCATAATGGGCACCAATAAAAAAAGATTTGGCCATCTGGAAATAGGTCAAAATGCGCACACTTAAATAATTCTTTAATTTGAAAATAGTTGTGTTTACAAAACACTTGGAGTTAAGCTAATAAGGCTTACATGCTTGCCTAACATATTTTTATTTTTATGCCTCTACTGTTCGTTGAGCCATTCATCGCAAGTCTATTGACTCAATAGTTGCCCTTAACTACTAATTCCTCATCACTTACCTTTCACTCAAAACTTAAAATTTGAATCTTTGTTCACTTAAAACTCTTAGGTGCTGGTTTCCATCCTTTCAGTTGTTGATGACACAAAACTGATAACAAAGGTGCGTTTGATTTTGATATTCTATTGATTAGTCATTGTTGCTCTACGATGAAACTTTTGTTTCATATTTAGATGTTAAATTCTTCTCATTACAGGTTATCATTCGGGAGCTTCAATCAATTCTGAAGGAGCTTGTTTTGGATAAGGTTTCTTCTCTCATACTTCACATATGATGTTTTTAAACATTACAAAAGAGAAAACAATATAAACTCAAATAATAATAATAATAATAATAATATTCTGGAAATCTTTTATATGCAGCTGAGCAGTTGGCGTTTGTTAGTAATTTTTTTAGTACTCCTGCCTTAGCAAGTTCAATCCCATATATAAACCTTGCATAAAGACTATTTATTTTATGTTCTTATGATGTGGTTTACGATGTTATTTCTGCACATGATTTTAAGTTCTGCTGTGTACTTCTGGATTTCGCAGAATGGAAGACGTCCTTTACTCCAATTACTGCATCCCAATTGTTCACGTTATTTCAGTCCAGATGATCTTGCTTCTATGAATTCATCTATACCTTCTCTGTCTCTCAAGGTTTCTTTTGTTCCCATCTTTTCTGTCTTTTTGTGCTTTAGCAATTCATTAATCACTTCATTCACATATTGATTGCTGTCAGGACCAGTCAGAAGCAAGCACTCCAACAGAAACTTCCAAGGTTTCAATTGGTGACAATGATTCCAAGGAAGACACGGAAGTGGCAGTGCCTGAAGTTAACAATGACAAAAATTCTGTGGATGATTCTGACCTAGCTGAGAGTGGAAAAAAAGACCCATTGGTCAGAAGGCAAGAGCTATTGATCAACAGTGGACTTGCAGAGGTGGGTTTCTTTAGCTTTCCTTCTAATAATTTAGTTATCCTTCCATGTTTAACTTGTGTTTTATAGTGATTGTGATGCTGATATTTTCCTTAACCGATTCAATTTTTTTTTTATGAGAAAGGTTTTTTTAGATATTTTATTTTGGTCACATAATTATATTGATTTTGATCATATACAAACCTGAGATCAGGTCGATAACTTCTGAATTGTGAAGTTGTGCTGAAAATAACGTGATTGTAATTTTCTATACAGAGTCTTCTTGATACATGTATTGAGAATGTAGGAGAACTGGTTCGGTCAAATTTTGGCAAAGAGGTCTTATATGAGGTAATAAAGATTACTATATTTAAATTTCACAATATCAATTTGTTATCAACCATTGCCTTTTTTTGTAAAATCAATGGCACATGCAGGTTGCAACAGGGGGTTCTGGTGGCATACTGCATCCAACTTTGGATGATAAGATTAATTCTCTCCACAAAGCAATAGCATCTCTTGCAGCAGTGCCTAAGTCAGAAGATTCACAAGAGGAGCACGTCTTTGAAAATTTCTTTTCAAGTCGGACCATTAGAAAACTAATTTTGGACTGCCCTGACTTTGCTTCCATCTTATGGGAGGAGGCTTTAAAAGGGAAATGTGAATTATGGGCCCATGGTCACAGGTAGGTCTCATTTGCTTTTATCCTCCAATGGAATCAGGGTGCAGAGGACTAACTTCTTATGTTTTCTTTTTTGTCTTGGCATTGTGATTGCAGCGGTAAGGTTATCTATGCATTTTTGGAATCACCAGATTCAAAGGTACAAAAACTTGCAAAAAAAGAGCTGCAGCCTTTAATTGATAATGGAATTCTCAAGATCCCAAAGTCCAGAGAGCAAGCAGCCCAATAATTTTCATTTATGCTGCACGGAGAAAGAATCTCGAGAGAGAATTGGCGTACAATATCAGTAGCTAATGCACGCCAAAATCATTCTCCAGAGGCTGTATTGGGTTTCTTTTCTGGATGTGTAGAAAATGAATTATAAGGCATAAAACTAATGTTAGAGAAGCTGCTTTCATTGTAATTTTGACAACCTAAAAAAACTTTTCAATTACATTGACATCACCTGAAGTAGTGATCAAATTTTGCCCATTTTAAATTGCAGCAATTTTCACAATTACTGTATCATATAGAATGTTACACGTACTTCAGGTAACTGTAGCAATTTTGCCCATTTATGCTTCAATTACACATCTAGTGTACCTTGTACGTGTTGTTGGCCTTGTGGTGTTTGGCCATTTTATTTATTTAGCTACATTAGCCCATTTTTAAATTAATAATTGCCTCTTCTACCCTTGGAGGTTTGAACAGCACAACTCGTATATCATGACAAACTCAAAATAAAGGTAATTAATCTTTTGAAGAAGCGAGAATGTCACAATCATTGCTTTAATCGAATGTAATGAAAATGTTTAAATGCTAATATCGTGATGAGACAAAAGCAAATTGGCTTGTAAACATACTCCTTGATTTGACCTCAAAAACTGGGGAGCTGTGCTGGGCTCCTCCCTTTTGATTGTGGAGCATACTAGTCGTCTGCAAGTACCAAAATGTGGAAGAATTCTTGTTAACAAGCCCCCTCATATGAGGATAGCCTTGGTACACGTAATCTGATGGATTGAATACAGGTGTTTCTTTCTCAAATCTATGCAGTGACTTGCTCCTATTTAGATAGCTAGCTGGATTGTAGAGTGGAGATTCTGTCCTTGACATTGAATTTACTCTCAAACAATTCTCAATCACCTTAGCCTCCTCCTTAAATCTTTCTCTCATATCTCTTATATTTTTCCATAGCTTAAAAGATCTTGACCTTGTGATAATATTCCATGCCTTAAAACCGAAACCACCGGAATTTCCAGGAACATTTCCTGATGTATATGGTATTCTTTTGCACTCAATGCAGAAATGCTTGTACCTCTCAAAGTCAAAAGCTTCTCTCTTTGCTGCATTTGTTAAACATGCATTTGCCTGAGGAAAAAAAATGCATTTTCTCAGCATTTGGTTGAAATTTATGATATGAAAAGGGTAGAATCACCAAAGAATGAATGCTTCATTGATTCATTGTTAAAAGGAAAATAAAATGAGAAACTAACCTCAGAAACAAGCTTGAAGGCAATTTCAGCTTTTGGATGTTTGTTCTTATCTGGGTGAAGTTGCAATGCTACAAGCAAGAACCAAATTAAAAGAAGAAACTTGAGAATGCAGATTTCAGTAACAATAAAACCAGTAAAACGTACCAAGTTTATGATATCTCTTGCGAATGGCATTAACCCCTGCATTTTCTTCCACCTATGAAAACCCAATATGAAGATATATAAATTATGAGAAAGAACTAAAACAAAAAATGCTACCTTGTTTGCACCAACGACAAAAAGGTTGAAAAGAACTTACTCCAAGAATGCAATACCAATCAATAAAAGTTGTATTGGTTGGGTTTGAAAGAATCCTATGAACACAAGATGCAGAACGTGTGGAAATGGAGCAAATTTCTAGTACCAACTTGGCCTTTGAATCTGATTCTTGTCCCATTTGAGAGTGTGATATGATAGAATTATGAGAATGTGGAAGTGAAAGGTAAAATGTGAAAAATGGGTTTGAAATAGTGAATGTGGTTTCTTTTGTTGGTTTTTTGAGGGCAGTAAAAAACAAAAAAGGGGTTTAGCGGTTAAGAAAAAAGAGCAACCTTTGCGGAGGAGATTTTTGACACTGGATAAGTTGTTGGTGGAACAGATAAGTTTTTTTATATTAGATAGATATTATGGAGAGGTTAAAGTTAATCTCTCCACGTGACACTGCTTGGTAAGGATTAGGAATTTACATCGGGTTGAGTTAGTCCTATTTTTTTTTTATATTTAAATTTGAATTTTGATAATGATGATCAAGTACAGAGTATCGATATTATTAAATAGTAATTAATCTTCGTCGGACAATCTCTTGGATGAGTTCTTCTCTCCATTCAGATTTTTTTCTATGTGCGAGAAGTAAGTATCAAACTTCTAATCACTTACTTAAAATGTCCGAGTTACTTACTACTTAGACCAATCAATAGTAGTATATTTAAATTTGAGTTTTAATCAAACTAAAAACATTTTTTTTTTATAATTAGGTAAATATATGAAGTTAATGTTGTTGCAACCAACACTTAAAAGTTATATTATTAGGCTGCAAATAGAACCATCCCAAATAATTGTGAGGATTACATAAATTCATTATGATGTTTCTTAAGAATTTGTAAATGAATTAGTAACATAAGATGTTTATGTGTTTGTTGGACCGGTTCGTGTGACACTTTGATTAAGCCATTCACCGGTTCTTGTGGCTACCTTTTCAACAATTATCTCTAAAAATCTATTTCAAGTGTTACTTTGTTTTATGAGAGCATTGTGGAAAATTAGAAATTAGAAACCCATGTCACATTTATGAAAAGCAAACAAACACCCTCCATTTTTTGGTACATAAATGATGAAACCCTTTTTAATTAGAGGCCCATAACACATACTAATGTAGATGAAACGTGACGATTAATGGTTGAAAATATATGAAGGGATATGGTTTTGAGAGAGTTTTGGGAGGTTGTGCCCTATAATGGTAGGTAGATTGCAATATTATATTGGTACTATGTCTTTAAATTCAAAGGGAAAATACCCGTGAATATGTGTTGGGAGCGTTTGTTAAGGGTGACCCACTCATATAATGCAGGGTTGAAGATAGGCTTAAAAAAAAGTACTTTGGGTTGTTTAGAAAAATGATCAAATGGGTCCACACCTAGTTTAGTATTCATTTGTTCAAAGAATAATATGATTATCATTCTTGCTATAATTCATAATCGGACTCTATTACAATGCACTTGAGGACTCTTTGAACTTTGAACTTCCTTGTTATAATTTACACATGAATTACCCCATAAGTTATAGTGTTCACATACTAATGTTATGTTAGGTAATAATATATATATAGATTTGATAAAAAAAAATGTAATACTAATTATTCATGACAAAAATACATGTATATTTCTTTAAGTTTAATTCAATTTTTATTTAGGTCTTTTAAATTTATTTTATTTGTGTTTGCATTGCTAATTATTTATCTCAATTTTGACAACAACTAATTCAATTGAAAACTTCTGATCATTTGAAATTTTACTAAATGTTGCCATAATATATTGCTCATACTAATCATTCAAAAAACATTTATCAAATCTAATAAATTTGATATATTTCTTGATTTTCTACAATAATTTAAACCTATGTATAACCTTAAAAATAAGTTAATAAAGGTTTATCCACATAATCAATATATTTAAATTCTTTCACATGCAAAGTAACTTGAACAATCAATTTGATGTGCGATGTTTCAATTAGATTTTAACATTTCATAACAGTAATTCGAGAAAATTTTCAAACTTAAATGATTGTGTGTGTAATTTAATATATCTTAAAGGCTAATGGTACAAACAAATATAACTTAACGAACCAAATTGAAAAAAAAAATAAACTTAAAAGATATAAGCGAAAACTTAAAAAACTAAAAATGTATTTTTGTCATTATTCATTTATTTATAAAAGATGATAGTTTTCACTATTTGTTCAAGAGCTTGCAGTAGTAAATTCTCAGCCATAGATGTGAATATCTTGCAAATAAAGGGTTCCTTTCCTTCATTATCATGTGTTTGTTGGGTCTTAGGTGAAAATGTAACAACTATGAGTTAAATGACTTCGAGAAGAAAATTTGTTTGTCCCGAATCCTTCAAGTTGGTTTTAGCCTTGAATTCTCAAACAGCTTAAAACCTTTTCCAATTTCCCAAATTGGAACATATGTGGTTTTCCCCTCACCAGTTTTCAGTTGGAGCAAACTAAAGATTACTTTTCGGTCAATGTTTTTGTAGAAAACTACTAAAGCAATTTATTTAGGTGATTTCTTTTTTCGCTCTAATGTTTTAAAAACTCTCGTATACATATTTAGACTAATCAATTTGAATGTGTATTTTATACTTTTAAATTAATTAATTTAAACACAACGAATGTTTTTAAAAATATTGGAAAATGTGAGAAAAAGTTACCATTTATTTATTGAATTCTCTACTCCATATTTATTGAAAAAAATATGACCCAAATTAAGCATTGGTAACTGAAACTTTGTTTTGAGTTTAGTACTGCATCCAATGTAGGTTTTGTCTTTGCATGGGGACCAATTCCAGTATCCTAAGTTGGTGTACTAAGATACTCTTTTCTTCCCAACTTAGAAAATGGTTAATAATAATAAAGTCCCGTAAATATAACTATCAACTAAGATGGCTATTCGAAATACAAGAACCCAATTTCAAATTCCGGAAATTTTCTATTTTAAGAATTTGACTTATTTAAAATAAATAGTTAATAAAAAAGTAAATTAATAATTGAGATTGTAATCATTCAGATTATAGATGCGTATTTATTAATAACTATTGATTTATTAATCAATAATTAATATTAATTATTTATTCTCTAAAATGAGTTGTTCACTTTAGATTTGTCTCATCTTTACTTTACTTTAGTGTGTGTGTGAAAGTTGTTAGGAAACAAACAAAAATATCAGTTTCCACAACTAAAAACATATCCACACAAAAAGCAATAAAAAAATAAAAAAAAAACCCCAAAATTTATTATGGTTCAACACTTTATACTTAATTCACAATTTCACAATAAAATGTAAACTCTCATAATTATTGCACACAAAAATTGCAAACCCTCTTAATCAAACACAACTACTCAAGTCCTCAATACACCCAAATGATTAGCATTATTGTGGCAAATAAAACTAAAATTAACTCTTTATATTTATAATAATTCTCTACTATTCAATGTGAGAATTGGAGAGTATCTACTTTGCCATACAAGGTATCCTCCCTTCCTCTACTATTCAAACTTCAATGCAGTCATAACATAACGCATATTCAAAAAGAATGAGAACCATCCTCTCTTTAAAAGAATGCCACAATACACAATGCAATGCTTCTCTTTCTCTATTGATTGTAACATTTGCTCTGATGTCTGTTGTTGGGAAACCGACAAAAAGAAAGTCTACACGCAGAAGCATACTCACACAAAAAACAAAAAAATAACAAAAGTCACAACAAAATATATTATTACTCATATGTTTTACAAAGAGAAAATTGCAAACTCTTTCATACATTTTTTGCATAAAAAAAATAAAATCCCACACAATTTTGGCATGGAAAAACTGCAAATTCTCAAACGACTAAAATTATTTTGGTGAATAAAACTCAAACTATCTCTTCATATTTTCTTTGCTTTTTTTTTTTACATTAATCAATATAAGCCTCGGATAGTAACCACTTTAGCGCCAAA
>JBBPBO010001985.1:5149616-5173564 GCA_037974295.1 Cicer cuneatum
ATGTTATTTTGAAGTTTGAATTTAAAACATTTTTTTCAAAAAAATATAAGAGTGAGAGAAAATATTATTAATTAAAATGACATTATAAATCATTATACATTTCCACCCTTAATATTATAATATCAAACTCTTCCCTATCGCTCCTCAGGACATATTTGAAAAACTTTAGAAAAGATTAAAAAAAAAAAAACACAAAATAGAAAGAGAAATAAAAAAAACACAAAATAGAAAGAGAAATAAAAAAAACATGAACAAAATAGAAAGAGATATTGATTTATTATGTACATCTTATTTCAGCTACGATAGTAAATTAATTAAATTGTCTCGTCAGTCTTCGGCATATTAGGAAAATTTTACAATTAATTTATTAAATTGTTAGAGCCCCTCCAGTAGGGGAGGCTTCCAAAAATTGACGTCAAGGAGCCTTTAACCAAAGTAGGGCAGGCATCACAAGCGCACATAGAAAGTGTGTTCGTAATAATAGGTGTTGGCACAACTCACCGTCTCTAAACGATCATTAGCGAGTTGCCTTTCACCCCCTGACAGGACAGGTTAAAAAAATTTTAGTTAATTATTGGTTTATTTATAAGCATCTTCCCTCATTTTAGTTTTTTATGCATCCGATGTGGGACTTGCAGAAAATCTTTCATATGCACCACTAGTTGTACCCCTCCCTCGGCGTCGTTTTCTTCAATTGAAGAAAATTGTTTTGTTTGCAATTGAGCTCCTTTGTCTGTACAGAAGATTATGCAGCGAGGATAAGTCGTTTGTGTTTTCGAAGTGGAAACAAAGGTGGTGATAAGGCCACAGCATCCTTTACAAAAGTTGTTTCACTCTTCGTCTTGCAAAAACAAAACACCTTTTCTTAGTTTTGAGACTGGTTTATATATCCCTTTTTCGATTTGTTTTTGTTTGCTTGGTTTCACAAATTTAGGTTAGCTGAGTTATTTTGTAATTTCCAAGGTTATACTGTCGGTTTGTTTTGAGTTGTTGTAGATTGCTTATCCTTTTGTGTACAGCCTTTCACAACGAAATGGATTTTTCTTATCACATTTGGTGTTTAGAAGAAGAGTACAAAGCATACAACCATTCCCCTTTATTTTACCTTTTACCATTTTCCTTGCATACCTTGTTTGAATAGCAAGGAACTGGCAAGCATCTCAATCTCTCTTATTCTTTTTATTTTTTTATTTTTTATGTCACTATAAATAACTCATACAATTGCGATGTTTCGAGTTGGAACCTAGAACAAGACGCTGAACCTAATAATATCAACATTTGTCAGTTGAACTATAATTTAAGGACTTCTTTTCTCTTTATACACCCTTTTTATTATTTTATTTTTTCTTATAAACCACAAATTTCGTTTTTCAGTTAGTGCTTTAAACTATGACTGGCGTTGTATTCTCCCATCCTAACATGATATAAGACCTCAATGTTGGCAAGTGGAAAAACAACCAGAAAACATATATATGCCTTAATTTTAATCCT
Source organism: Cicer cuneatum (assembly GCA_037974295.1). Taxonomy (NCBI): domain Eukaryota; kingdom Viridiplantae; phylum Streptophyta; class Magnoliopsida; order Fabales; family Fabaceae; genus Cicer; species Cicer cuneatum. The sequence continues at coordinate 5,151,108 of JBBPBO010001985.1, forward strand.
CAAATTACTTTTAACTTTACTCTCGACATCCTGAAGCCCCCAAGCAAGAGGACCTTTTGTTTGATTAGTGATCTGCAAATATATGTAGTGAAAATAAAACGAGGCAGACTTTTTGATGACTAGCTTTGGTTTATCACAATACCAATACTGCATAATTACAACCAATAGGAAAAGTTCACAATGTTTGAATCTATACATAATTTTCTTTTCAAGCTAGGCTGTGCACTGTGCAGCGACCGTAGATACACATCAATATGGGATGCGTATACGATTCGTGAAAATAATGCACTTGTCTATGTTTTACACATCGAACGTACACGAGGATTATCAAATTCAGAAATGGAAAACTCCATAGGCCAGAGCTTTGGTGACAACTGACAAGTGTATCAACTATTGGATATAATCAACCGCCATAACGTGTTTTTAAAGATTCAGGAGGTTCTTCTTCCATGATGCTTGTGCCCATTTTCTCAAAGTACTGGCGTATTGTTGTTTTGCGATCAGCAAGGAAGGTATGATCCAAGAAGTTATTGTACGCTTCATCACCAAGGCTTTTTGCTGCTAGGACACTGCAACAATTCATTAATACCATTAGCTATTGTTCAAAATACTCGTTCAGATTATGTCAGTCATATGCTAATGCATTAAAATCATTCTACTGATGTTAGAAACGATGGCTTACAACAATTGATCCAGTTTCCAAGCCTAAAACAAAGCTTGGAATAGCTAGATGATTCATATAGTTTTGTGGCAGATAATTGAGATATTTAATCCTCTTTTGTAAAGTAAAGACTAAACAACAATCAAGTCCTTGCACATACTTCCAAATTACTATCACAAAGCTAAATCATGAAAAACACAATGAGTAGATACTAATTATGAAGAGTAATCATATTCAAAGTTGATTGCAATTAAACGAACTCTCCCAAGCCTTAGAAAAATGTTTGTGTGCAAATCCATAGAAGATATATCTTGAAGTAGTTTGCAATGGCAGTGATCACAGATTCAGAGATGTTCAAACACCTTGTAACATATTCATGTTAATATATTTTCACTTACATTTTAGAAATAATAAAATATAAGTAATTTGTACCTCAAAATCTGATTCGAATGAAAATATAGCTTATGAACACAGTTTAAGACACTTTTTTAGAAAGTAAACATATATCATCAGCCCCCAAACATAAATAATATAAACCTCAGAAGCATTGCTTTAGTATTAATAATTGAAGTTTAAAAGACTACAAGTACAAACCAGTGTCGAAGATAAACACGGCATGGAAAAGCGTCCTCCCGCCAAATCTTATGGATATTATATTCTCCATATTGTTGAAAATATGTTTCCCTTCCCTCTGCCAAAAAAGAATAAAACACACAAAAGACGCAGCCGTAAGGTATTACTATAGTAGTTTATAAACTGTTCTAATTCTAACAACTGATTGGAAATGCTATGATGATTTACTAATATGCTTGCAAATTTGTGTGCTTATGTTTTGACTTGTATCAATAATAGAAAAGAACCAAAAGAATCCCACTTATGTCAATTTATAAGCAGAAAATGTTTGGAATCAGTTGTGAAAGTGAAGAAACATGTCTTTCATTAAGTCAATTACTGTTTCATACTAGAAATAAATTAAGGATGACACAAACTAGTAAGTTAGTTGGAACATTACCACTGCATTTAAATTTAAAGAATTCGTCATCAGTGTAAGATGCACAAAGGACCTGTGTTGATGACACCACATTACAATCAAACAAATAACACCATCAAACTATTAACAGAAAAAGCTCTTTACTTAATAATTTATGAATAGGAAGATAACTAACGACAAATGAATTTAACATTTGAATTAGCATAACATACTGCTGGATTGGTAAAGGGCTTCCCATCTAATGTTTCAGGAACAACCTACAAGAGACAATATTAACAACTATAAAATTAAGTTGGAACTCTCGTATCAAATTATCAATTATCAAATATGATCACATTTCTTATTATGGTTTTAAATTGCAGTTCACAATTGTGGCCTCAATATTGTAGATTTTGAAGTCTCCACAACGACATGGCGTCGGAATTTAAACCACATAGTCTGCATTTGTTCGCATTTTTCCACAATATTAAGGTTCACAACCTAAGTGCGACCGCAATTTAAAATCATGTCACTAGAAAAGACTAAAAAAAAATACAACTTACAGCTAAAAAGCGATATTCGCGCTCTCTTTCAATAAAGGCTGGAATCTGTCTTCATAATTAATTGGATATTAAAAAAAAAAACAATTGATCAATGAAAAAAATCACTATTATTAACTTTTTTTTACAAAGAATCTGGGGACGAAACTGAGACAGTAACAATACCTGAGTTTTGTGAATATCAAAAACAGTAATAATAATGGTTTCACCTTGACAAGGTTCAACAGAGAGGCCAGCAATTTCCTGTAAAGAAAAAACATAGATCCAAACATTCAAGCAATTAATTAATTAATTATTATTCTTTAAATGCTGAAAATTCAAATAATAATATGAAGAAGAAGAAGAAGAAGAAGAAGAAGAAGAAGAAGGGAAAAGAGTTGTAGTACCTGAGTTTTGAGGTTGGCGATTTGATGAGTGAAAAAGAAGGATCCAACGACGGAGAAGAGACGGCGGAAACCGGTTAATCTGGCGGTTCGGAAGTTAGTTAGTTGGGGAAACGTGGTTCTGGCACTTTTCTCTGTGTGTAAAAAAGGTTAATTAAGAGTTAGTTAAGAGTTAAGAGAGTGATTATGGAATAGAATGGTTAGTTATATAGTTAGTTACCGGAGAGGAGAGAGCCGTAACCGCAAATAGAGATGTAACCGTCTACGTGACTAGATAGGGAGGCTAGAGCCAAGGCCTCCTCCAAAATATCAGGGGATACGCCCATTACAACAAAACAAAGCTTTGTTGCCTCTCAATCTGATTGGTACTCAGTTTTTCTAATTAATACACCTCCCCCTTTTATTTATTTATTTCCCAAAAGTATGGGCGTTTGTCACCTGTATTCATAGTGCTTTGTGCAGCGAATATTTTTATCCTAAATAAACGATTCAATGAATATGTATGTAAGTCAAATAAATATGTTCAACTATCATACACACCATTCATTCAGTGTACTCGCAAATTATATTCTATACTAATCCGTGTAATTTTCTATTAGGTGGATATATGCTCGTTACAATTTATTTATTTATAATGGACAAAAAAAAATATTATCATTTATTTATGAATTTATATATTGAAAAACAAACATACAAAAATGTATAAGTTTATACTACAAAACTGTGTCATATATAAGAAACCCAACATTCTTAATCAACAAGAAGTTTAGTGTGAAAGAAGAGACAGATTGCTGACATATCATCCATGGCAATACCACTTTTCTTTCGTTTCCATTCACGCATAGCATATTTAACAAGTCTTTGACTTGCTTTTTTTTTATGTGGCGTTGTTGAAACAATCTTCACTGCCTCTTGGTTCGATACAACATCCCACACCTGAAAAATAACCAAATACTAACTAATTCATTGCTTAAAACATTTAAAATGACATAACTAATAATTCCATTAATTAAATATAGAAAATAAAAATAAAATACACATACCCCATCTGTTGCTAAGATGATAAATTGGTCCCTAGTGGTAAGTTTTGTATGAGTGACATCTGGCACAGAGATTAAACCAAAGTCTTTCATACAATAGTCACCAAAAGCTCTAGATATTGCTAATCCTGGTGTTTTACCGTTTGGCATCCACACTCTGTATACTCCTGGTTCATCTTTCATGCAAAATACTCTCCCTTTCGATTGTTCTATGCGCTCTGCCTCCTCTGAAATTCAACAAAATCAATTCAATTTATTCAACATACTCCTTATATGAGTGTGTGTAAGAGAAGAGAGAGATATAAATCTCACTTTGTAAATTTGGTTTCAAATCAGTGGTAAGCTGAAGTGGAAATAATGTGCCATCCTCTGAAGTTGTTGCTAACACAACTCTCGAATCACCCACATTTGCTATAATAAGGTTTTCACCCTGAAATGTTAATAATCAATAAATAAATACTTCATTTTTAATCGTTAACTGTCTTTCAATTTTTAAAAATTTATGTATTTCATCTTAATTTTTAATCAAATATGTTAATTTTCTATTGAGTAAACTTTATATGTGTTGTAAAAAACACTGTTTTTTCATTTTTTATTTATTTAAAAGTTTTAACATTATAATATTCTTATGTACTCTATCTATAATAAAATATAAATAAAAATAGTAGGTAAGAAATTGTTGCATCTGGCCTGAATTTGGTGTTAAAGTCTTATTTTTCTATACCAAGATAAAATTATGAGTCCTATTTTACATTCTTAATTACTATTTCTTTGTTTTTAAAATGTCATTTAAGATTTTTACGCACATATTATAAAAAATAATAATTATAATTGCATTGAAAATTATAAATAATATTTATTTTAAGATTTTTTTTTTAATTGACCGTGTTGCAGCAATAATTGAAAATCGACCAGAACAAAAATTTAAAGATTCAGATAAATAAATCAGATATATTAATAATTGAAAATAACAAATGAAATGAATATAGATATATAACCTGTTTGATAATTGTCAAAGCTGTAGTGCCACTTCGAAAGGAATCAAACCCAGTGTGCTGCTTCAGATCTTGGTCAACGGCAGCATAAGTCTTTATGTAGGATTTTTTCCATAGGTCCTCCAATCCATGTATATTTTTGTCTCCTTCCATCTTAAAATCTAGGTTAATTGATGTACCAGCTACATTTTCCTGCCAATTGCATAGCAAAAATGCTGGTACTATTTTCCTTACCCTTTTCGCTACAAAGTGTCCCCAAGCACCATGCCCATCATAAACTCCACAAAACATCGTGTCTTGTTGCCCACCAAATTCCTACCACCACCAATAAATTAATTACAGCATTATAATATAACACCCTAACTAAATTAAAATTGTGTATGTGTAACTTAATTATAGAATAAAAAATAAAATAAAATAAAATTATTTTCATATCAATTATAAACTATAGTTTCGTATTAGTTTATATAATACTTCTTATCGTCATAAGTTATTTTTATAAATTCTTATAAATATTTTCAAAATTACTAACCGTCCATAGATAAATCCAAATAAGTGAATTAATCTAATTTCTAGAGCCTCTTTCTATGCTGAAAAAGAAAAGTGATGGCATGATACATAATTGCATACCTCCCAAACCATAAGACAATCCTGGTTGACTCCTTTTTGGCCCCTATTAGTAAACACAGAAACAAAACCGTTGTCCTTGTTGGACTTAACAACCCCAGAAGATTTCAGTAACAATTCATTCTTCCTTGCTTCTTTTGCCAATTCTTCTATAGCTTTTCTTGCATCATCCTTAGGAAAATTCTTCTCTTTCTTGATTGACACGGTTTTCGCCAAACCGTTGACAAAAGATGGGAAATGAACCATGATAACTGTATAACCATCATAATTGTAAAATTTTACGCACTTAATTAACACAATCATAATTTTCGATAAATTCATGTCCACTGAAAAAAAACTCTTACTATATTAAAGGAAAGAATGATATGCAAGACCTTGATTTTTCACAGAAGTTGATGAAGAAAAATAACAAGTTATTTATTTTTGCTTGAGTTTTGGAATCACCACCAGCAAATCCTATAGTCACACGAACCGATAAATCAGTATGCTAATTACTTAATACTAAGTTATAAACTCAGTTTATTTAAGTGCAATTCTTTATTGCAATTGTATAGTTGTAATGTAGTGTGTGATCCTCATCTTTGCTATGGTCACCAATCACCATAAAATAATGAACAGGTGGGATGTTGGACAATGAAAGGTAATTAATATGTCATAATGATAATTTTACTCTCAATTTTGGGTCTTACAATTAAGTCCAATATAATCGTATTTGATTATTTCATATAAATTGTGAAAAAATGATAAACAAAAAATTAAAGAAAATGACTATGTTAATGAATTATTTTTATTAATTATTAGTGTATTAACGAATAATAATTTAAAGTAATGATATAATGTTAATTAAAAACTACAATTTGATAAAAAAAAATACATTCAAACAAAAGTGAGTCAGTGACACTATTTTTAGGATATAATATTCTTTCTGTTATTATGGAAAAGAGGGAGTAGCAATGCATAGTATATATCTTGATTTAGACAAATTAGAATTTGCATAGTAACAATTTGTATCAAGTACAGTATTTCATGACTTCGTAAAAACAACAACTAATGAATAAAAAATCAATGAAAAAGTACGAGGTCGGTGATTAACAACTATTATATAGCAAGTTGACAATTATATAGTGAATTAAATAACTTGGCTATGGGGATACAATTCGATTGTCGTCTGTGGCTGGCTTTAAATAAAGTGATCATCAATCTTTTTAAGTTTATCTTCTTTCTTTTTGTTGCAATCTTTTTAGTATATTATCTTCCTTATGGTTAATATTTTTATTAATGATTTTTTAATTATATAATGAGAATGAAATTCTAATAAACTAAAGTTAATCAAAAAAAAAATAAAATTTGAATAATAATTGTTTCGGTCAATATTTTAAATTAATTATTGAACAAATAAAATGAACATTTTAATGATGAGACCTAATCTATTGAGATAATTTTTATATCAAAAATGCTAAAAAGTGTCATAAATATCTAAAGATGAAAATATTATATTAAAAAATGCATTAAAAATTATACATTTAACTTTTAAAAATTCAAAATTTATTTATTTTAATGTAAATTTTTTATTTTTATATCAACAAATGCCTCTATTGGCACATGATTGCATCATCGTTTTAATAAAAACATCCGAGTGAATATGCCAATCACTAGGCTAGCGCTCCGCCAGTTGTTTTTATAGAGCCTTAATTAATAGGATTAATTAATAGGATGATTAGGATAAAAAAAACACGTCAAAATGTGTAGGATTTGTAACTCAAGATAAATTGAAACATTATTACGTTCATATCATATGTTTTTTATTATTTTTTTTTATCTTAGAAGAAGTAATAAATTTTACTATAATTAATTCATACGATTATGAGATTTTGATTCGAATCTGAAACAAAATATTCAATTTAATAATATCGACATTTATCAATTAATCTATAGTTTAAGAATTGTCCATAACATATATATTATTTTATTATATATCCTAGATAAACCAAATAATGATATAGTATATATTACATGTAAGTGACAATAAACCAAATAATGATATAGTATATATTACATGGGGTAAAACTTTCCAAAATTTTTTGGTCGCAAGTATAATATATATGTTCCAATTAATACTGGGCAAGGCCCAAAACAAAAGACGATAATCTAAAAAAGATAAAACAGGCCCAGAATGATGCTATGCCGATAGTTTGAGTTTTTTACCTCTCACCCTTTACGTGTACTTGCCACCTTCTAAGCCACATATAAAAATAATTTTATTTTTTTAATTATAAACAAAAACTTTAAATTTTTTTACTTCTCACTTTTTCACTTTCTTTCAAAAATTTAGAGAAGTTTCAGCAATTTTAAATATTCCTAAACTTCTGAAACTAAAAAGTAAGTTTCATTCGAATCTTTCAAACTTCTTAAACACAATTTTTAAAATTTTTAAATTTTTCAAAACTTTCTAAATATGAAATTTCAGGGATTTCCAAATCTTCCAAACAATATGAAATTTTTTAAATGAAAATTTTTCAGAATTTAAAAACTTTCAAATTTTCGAAATAAGGATTACATTTTGAAAGTTTTGAAATTTTCAGTTTTCTTGAAAGTTTCGAAATGTAATCTAATTTTATTTAAAAATAGTTAAATTTTTTATTTTAAATATTGTATTTATAATATAAGTATTAATTAAATTTAGTATATTTTTTCAAATTAGGTATCAGTACACAGTTGATGGTGAAGTTCTTACTACAACACCGACCATATATTCTACAGATAAATTCACGACTAATCAGGTAATCTTAATGATAATTGATATTATAAGTTTTGATTTTTAATGTATAGACATATATTGATGTTTTATTTGAAATATATTTTGTAGGTATTTTCCTCTCAATAAGGTGTATTCGAATGGACAAAAACTATTGGATTGTTACCATTCGATCTAATAGGTGAAGAAAATAGATGAAGAAAAGACAAATTAATTTTAGGATGCGAATTAGGTGGAAGATATAAATCAAAATGAAAATCAACAATAATTTATTCTCACAAGAAAAAATGCCCATTCAAACTCAGATGTAAGTATCGGTGAATGATGAAAAATTAGTGTTTGTTGTGAAACACACAATCACGATTTAACGAATACTTTAGACGATAATTCATATCTAGGGCATTTAAATGAATAGAAGAGAAAATTTATTAATGACGTGACAAAATATAAGCTTGTACCAAAATTCATTTTGAATGCTTTGAAAGAGAGAAATAAAGAGAATCTCACAATTTACACTCAAATATATAAAGCAATAAGTACTTATCGATTATCTTTGGGAGGTTCGTACACATAAGTGCAACATCTATTGAAGTTAATACAAAATGAAAATTATATGCATTGGACGAGAAGAGGGGAGGATTCAAATATTTTAAGAGACATATTTTAGACGCATCCTGGTTATGCAAAGTTGTTGAACATGTTTCATTTTGTTTTGATATGTGATAGCATATACAAAACAAATAGATATCGACTACAATTACTTGAAATTGTTGGTGTAACATTGACTGAGATGATATTTTCTGTTGCATTTGCTTATTTGGAACAAGAGCGACAAGACAACTTCATCTGAATATTTGAAAATGTAAAACTGTTGTTCGTCTTTGAAAATTTAATTTCGAAAGTTATTGTGACAAATAGAGATATTACGAGTAATTAAAAAACATAACAATAAAAGCATGTACTAAATTTCATTAAAAAAATGTACTAAATATAATATATACTTATTCTTAATAAAAAAAATACCTCTCATTCTCATATCCTATGAGCCACATGATGTTTATATTGTGTCAACATTGATGTCACTGGTGGTTCTCAAAGGAATTCGAACTGCTGAACCTGCTATTTGACATTCTAAATCTGCTATTCGATGTACTGCTTCTCAACTTCCTCGTAATGCATCTGTTCCGGCTCCTCCTGAACATCATGTTTAGACTCCTGCACATCCTCACCAAGGTCACGAGACATAAAACCACGTCTACAGTGACGTTGACGAGGTGGACGGTTTGCTTCATTCATTCGTCGATATGATGTTGTGGGTGAAATTCTATCACTTCTATCGCCCCTATCACCTCTATTGCCCCCAAGGCCTCTAGCGATAAAAATCAGATTTTTGAAAGTTTCGAATATTTGAAATGTTAGAAAATTTTAAATATTTCAAAAGTTTCATATTGTTTAAAAGTTCATAAAATTCTTTGATTTTGCATACTTCGAACATTTCAGATTGTTCAAAAGTTTCGAATATTTCACATTGTTCGAAAATTTTGAAATATTTGAAAATTTTATATTTTGAAAGTTTCAGATTGTTCGAAAAATTCAAAAATTCTTAAAATTTCATATTTCGAAAATATCATAGGTTTGGAAAAGGGAGAGATTAAAAAATTTCAAATTTTTATATATAATTTTTATATATAGTTAAAAAAAGTAAAATTGCACCTGCCTTAGGAGGGTGGCACGTAGAAAAGTCGGATAGTTTTGCACCGGGCTGGTTCTACGTTCAGGCCCAGAAGCCCAACCCTGTGTTTGAAATAACGAGATAAACGACTGTGTCATGTCACGGTCATACTGACACGTTAGCTTGTTTGTTAGACTTGTATCCTCAACATTCCACAATTACTCAATCTATTTACAATTTGTGTTTGTTTTTTGCTTCTCTCCTCCAGCTGAAAAAAAGAACAAAAAGAAAACACTTTCACATTTCGTTGCGTGAGATTCACGATGATGATGATCGCCGACACCGTCACAGTCACCGCCGCAAAAACTCTCGGCGTCCTCCGTGGCTATCAATTTTCCCTAACCGATTCATGTTCCGATCAGATCTCCGCGATGATTCACCCTTGCGATGCCGTGGCTCCGCCGCCGGTGAAGCCTAGCACACACAGGAGACCTCGTCGGACTCTTACCCGAAGAAAACGACGAACCAGACGTAGGTTATCGGACGATGATTCCGGAGGTGAGGGATTATTCTTCGGTGACGGAGGCGACGGTGCTTTTGGAGGCGGAGGTGGAGGTTTCGGTGGTGGTGGTGGTGGTGGTGATTGGAATTTCAATAGATTTGGAGATGGACATAATTGGGATGAACCTTCGTCTTCGCTGCCGGATCCTGCTTTTGATTTTGTGTATCAGGTGTTGTCTTGGATTATGCTATCGAATTGTTTGCATTATGCGTTGAAGAAGATTGTTAGAATTATTGCAGATGGATCGATTGTTGATTCTGATAGGGAAAAGGTTCCAACTAGATTGGCTCCAATTTGCTGATATCATGATTGGTACCTTTCTCATCCATTCATCACACTTCAAAGAATCACATCAATGCTTGTTGGCTTCTGATTGCTCATTGCAGAATTGCTTTTATTTTTATTTTATTTAATTTGGGAATTCTCTGTAAATAATATATTGTACATAATTTATCATCTAATAATTTCTACTGAAACTTACTTGATGGTTTGGGTAATATATAGTTTATTGGAAGCAATATGATTCTGTGTTGAATTATTGATCATTACTTCATGATTTGGGTTAGTTATTATATTTGTTGTGTGCAAGGCATTCTCTTTTATGAATTATTTCCTGTCATATGTTTGAGAGAATAACACCAAAGAGAGGAAATAGATTTTTGGAGCCATTATTTTTTATGAGTTATTTCTTATCATATGTTTGAGAGAATAATACAAAGACAAAAGAGATTTTTGGGATTTCCTAGGAAATAGGTTCTCAATCATCTTCTGTCCATAGATGTTGTTCCTTGGAGTTTTTTTGTGCTATTTTTGATGTTGTTCCTTTTTTTTTTAGCTCTATGTATAAGGGCAGATACTGCCATAACTAGTTTTCCTCATGGTTTTTAGTTTGGTGTGTTATGGAGCTTTAGACCCTATTGCTCGCCAAAAAAAGGGTTCTCAATCATCTTACTCAAGTTCACATTACTCTTCGACATCTTTTTTTCTTGTGCTGTTTCAATGTTAATACCAGTGTGTTACTGTGTGTGCTGTAAAATTTCTATTGTTATGATGTTTCATTTTCATGTTCTACTCTCTGGTGTTTTGCTGGTTTCAATAGTATGTGTTGGTGAAAAATATTCGTCGTCAAAATTATGTATGTGATCTTTTTTTTTTTTTTTTGTATGATCGAAGCCACAGCATGGGCATTCATTGTGTCTTTTGTTCTATTCACTGATTTATTTGAAGAACTTGAATTGGGAGTTTTTTCTTTTTTTCAATATGATTTTCTATTGACTATTTGTCATTCCAGTGAATGAGCGATCCTTGTGTTTTTTTTATTGGTTGCTGACAAATGTTTCTTGTTGACTTGTTTCAAATTTTTTTTTTTGGGCAATAACAAATGTAAAGATTCTAGATATGATTAATGATTTTAAAGAAATATTTAGTATCACCTGATTAGTATATGTAAAGATTCTAGATATGATTTTAGCTGAAACTTACTGGGGAAAAATAGTGAAATTGGTTGGCATGAGTTGTGGAAGTTATTTCGCTGTGTATATTGTCTGACCAAAATGTTACCTTCCATCCCTTCTTCAACCAAACATGGTGAATTGGTGATTACTTCCTTTCTTTCTGTGGTGTCTCTCTCTAATTTTATAGTATCCTTTTTCTTTCCACTTAATTTAGAACATTAATTTTGCTTTGCCGATTTTTTATAGTTTTTATGAAAACAATATTTTTTCCCCTTCTAATCTAACCAAAATGTTACCCTCCTTCCCTACTAGAAAAGTAGCAATTTATAAAAGAAATATATATTGACTTAAATACATCAAAACAAACATATACTCTTGTGTCCTTGACCCAATAAAAAACAAACATGTATTGTAACATTTAAAATTGTGGTGCAAAATTTGCAAAAATAATAAAATTAATTGATATTTTTTTAAATTTTAGAATTAAATTGCTATTTTACAAATTTGAGACTAAATTGATCGACCATTACAATTTTAAAGATTAAAATATCTATTTTATGTTGTTTGATTTTCAATTGGAGATATTTGTAGATGTTATTTTTTCTTCAAACTTGATTCAAATTTAAGTTCACAAACTTCGATCTAAAGGATTATAATCCTTTGTAGTCTTCACATGATAAAAATAAGAGTAATGTATAAACACCAATACTGACAAAATACAACTAAAATTAGTGTTAATTTGATACCAGGAGAGAGCAAGTAGTAATATAAAAATCATAATTGTGTTCAAATACGGTGTCCAAATATCTTTTCTCTAAAAATAACGAAGGAAATTTTTAATTATTGTACAAAACACCATATTGTTCTATATCACATGGTTTACTTAGACATTTATGAGACCGGATATAGTTGAAATGTGCTTGGATGTTAATGAAATAATCCCTTAACAAAATAGATATAAAGACACTAAATTCTCAAGATGGAGCTTGTGCTTCTTTCATCTTGTCTTTGATGATGTGTGGGAAACTTTGTCTAATTGGAAAGTGGACACTAAATTTTAGTTGAAGTTTATCTCTTGGTTTTTCATGTCTTTTAATATAATATTCTAATTTTATGAATAAATTTTATGTTTACAGTAAAAACTCACGTTTACCTCTTTGCTTGGATTTAGTTCTACTTGAACAATATTGACTAGTTATGATGCTTGATTCTGTAATTGTACACATGATTTCGAAAGTACAGATTTGCATGGAATTTTTGTTGTTGTTGGAAAGTATACATCTAAACAGTGTGAAAATAATTTATCATCAAATCCCATGTTTGCTTATTTTTCTGATTTTTATTGGGTCCTAACTTTCAATAGTGTAATATTGAGTAAAATACACTATCGAATCCTAATTTTTGGTAGTATATGTTAAAACCTCCAAATTTCTCCCCATTTTTTGTCATGTTAGTCCAAGTTGAGTTTGATTGGTCCAAATATAAGCTTTAGGCAAGCAAGCATCCCACCTACCTAAATTCTCTACTCAAGTCAAAATCTATGGCCTCACATTTATTTTGATACCTAATAAAAATAAAAATTATAATATGTGACTATCTTACGAAATTTGTACATAGCAAAGCACCACTAATTTTAGGCCTCACCTTACCTATTGAATATTCAACAAGAATGTCTTAAGTAACGTGTCCGTGTACTAACAAATGAATCCAATTTGTACACTCCTAACCTTTTTAATAAGTAAATACCAATCCAACCCCCAAATTTGTAGCCACTGCCAATTGATCCACGCTTAATGAAATCCCAAAATCATTCCTAGAAAGCTACACGGCAGTCCAATAATAGAGATGAATATGAAAACGGTTCCTTCCTTCATTACTTCTTCTTTGCCTGCATTCTCTCTCTTCTCCCCTCCCTCCCTACTTTCTTCTCTTTCTCTTCTCCCATTTTGCCTTCAGCTTCCCCCTACTCTCGAACTTACACCAGTTTTGGTACATTCATGTATGTGAAATCAAGGTAGGATCTACAAACTCACTTGATCAGATGGTTATAAAACTCAGTGCACAATAGACCACCTATAGCGATGATCCAACTTTCATTCACCAATAACAATAATGTTTCTAATTTCTAAACAGTTTAAATGAATCACAGCACATAATCACACAAAGAATATGGCAACCAATATTGAGTTCAAATCTGGGTGACGGGAGCAAGAATATTATGTTCAAGACATAAGGCAGAATTAGAAAAAGCCATACATCAAAAATCATATGAAGGGTGACAGCAATCAAAGGCAGTTCATACATATTATATCACCCCCTAACAATGACGAGGAGGAAATTTGGGGCGGTCGGTATACATCGTTATAATGAAAGGAAAAAACCAACAATTTTTTCTCCTAATCAGCCATTTTTGCCAACCGGTGAACAGTACTTCTAGCAACCTTATTAGTAGGATCAATCTTCAGCACACTTCTCAGGTCTTCAGCACCAAGTCTGTACTTTTCCATACTCTCGTACAAGAGAGCACGCTGAACGAGGACAGATACATTGTTTTCATTGTTTCCAAGAATCTGCACAACATAATGCAGACCATTTACATTCCTCAACTCAAAATTACATAGTGAATTAGTGATCAAGAAAACAGTGCAAATGCATTCATGATAAACGAAACCAAAATATGGAACAGGACTTATTCGGAGCGAACATAACTCATGGACTAGCTATCCATTACAATCTTTCAAACTTCAATTACTGAATTGATTACACATGTTACCCAGGGTGCCAACGAAGATAAATGTAAAGACAATGAGGAAATCTAAATCCAACAACAATTACTGATACATGGAGCTATGAAGCACCGGTGTTTGCATTCCTTCACGCTAGGAGATGTAGCATTATACACATCCAAGACCAATACACTAAGACACTTATCATACCTGGGAAATATCAAAAGCCCAAATACACAATGTACTAATTGGATTTTTTTTGGAATTGCTATTATATATTTATAATGTTATATGAATTTTTTGATTCATATCCAAATACACATCTAGATATAGTGTATTCTATATTTTTCAAGAATTGTTGTTTCACTAAATTGGATACCATAAGTATCTGATAGTTTGATATACATAATGTAGTTGTTAGAAACTAATTTTGACAAGGAGATAGCATATAGTTTTTAGAAACTAATTCTGAAATTTCAAGAATCATCCATCATGACGCATGTCTAAAAATAGGGCACTACACCAATTAGAAATTACCTCCTTAAGGCATTATGGGTGCATTTGGAAGAGCTTATTTATAAACTACAACATAATTTGGCTTATTTTATGGCATAAACACTTGAGTGAGTGCTTGAGAGAATTTATGGAAACAACTTATGTCATGTTCATAAACTTTTTCAAGCTTATTTCAACAAGTTCTCCATGATAACCCATCAAAACAACTTATAGCTTTCTTTAAAAAAAATTACAGCTTATATATAAACAATTTAACCACATTTCATCTTTAGTTATAAAATAACTTGTACATAAACACTTAAATCAAATTATTTACCAAAATGCACCCTATGTACATATGGTTCAAGTATGTCACCACTGTCAAACTTTTCTAAGACTTCTTTTAAGTAAGGTGTTGGATGAGTTGCAAAAACAAGACCCAAAATGATACTAATTCGAAGTTTCTTTTCATTTACTAGCTAGTTACTCCTAATATTTTCAACCAAACCCTGCTTTTTATCTCCTCTCTTTACAGTCTCCAGCTTATAGCAAATACAAATCCTTAACATAACATATACTTCAGCACGCACTTCTGCCCTCTGGGCACATCTTTTAATTTATCCAACAATTAGATCTTACATGGCTGGTATTTAGTGATTGAACTACTCAACATTACTAATTTACCATGTAAAGCTCTATGTCCAGTAAAAATTCAATAATATATATCATTCATGTCAATAAAAGGACTGTTACTAGCAATTAATAAGATATTAAAGTATACCTTGGTACAATCCGCCACAGCTTTTTTATACTCTCCAACTTCTTTATAACAAGAAGCTCTGCAAGATAAAACCTCCACCGTCCCAGTATCATCCCCAGCTTTCTCCAAAAGAATGAGAGCCCATGAAAGCCACTTAATAGCATCAGCAAATTGTCCTTGCTTGTAATTATCCATCCCTTTGCCTTTGGCAGCAGAACCTGATACACCAGCAGGAGGGGGTGGCAACCCATCAAGCTCAGTAGTTGTGCCACCAACATCATGGTTTCCACCTCCAAACTCAGTACCCCAATCATCAATTTCAGAGGAGGCTGCAGCAGCACCACCACCACCAGATGAGGCGGTAGTGGAAGATGTGAAAAACATGTCCATTGGATCGCCACCACCTGAAGATTGAACTGGTGTCTGATTTGAAGCCGAAGATCCGATAAAATCAACATCAATTCCAACACTACCACTTGATGGAAATGAAGTAGCGCTTGGTTTTGAAGCATTCTGAAAATCTCCAAAACCATCATCTTCTGAATCAATCTTTTGAGGTTTAGCAGCTGAATTAATACTAGAAGATTGCTTTGATCCAAAACCAGCTAATGAACTAAACGGATCTTTATTGTTAGAACCAATTCCAACACCAACACCGACACCGACGCCACTTCCAATCGAAGGACCTCCAAGATTGGGACTTTTATTAGCATTCAAATTAAAACTCCCTGAAGATGATCCCCAAGTAGAACCACTTTGTGGAGTGTTAACATTTTTAGGCAAAGAATTAGCTATGTTTGACATTGAAAAGGAAGAATTTTTAGGTGTTGGAGTTGCATTTTTCAAAGGGACATTATTATTATTATTAGAAGAAGAACCTTGCCCCAAAGCAGAGGTTACCAAATCCCCAAAAAGATTAGGGTTTTTATTAACAATTCCAATGCTGGGAGCCGAAGGTTGAGTTGATCCCCAACTCTTACCGAAGATGTCACCAACCATTGACGGAGGTGCACCAGGTAACCCGGCCGGAGTTTGAACGGGTTGGTGGGTCCATGTGGTTTTCTTGGGTTGAGCCGATGAATACGAAGAAGAATTAGAATAGGATGGGGGATTGGGGTTTTTCTGATCTTTTAGGGATTTTGATCGATTGGATCCGATCCCAAGATCAAGATCGAAATTGAAGTTGTTGAGGGAAACGGAGGAAGATTTTTGAGGGTTGGATTTGCCGTAATTGGAATTCATCTTTGAAATGCAGAGATAGATTGGAAAAATACGAAGGAATTTGGAAGAGGGAAGATCTGGAAGATGAAGAAATTTCGACGTAAAAGTTGTTTTGCTCTTTATGGTTGATCGATATTTTTGTTATGTGTTGTGTATGATCTATTACACGCGTTTAAATGAAGCTGTTTTTTCTTTTTTAACCTTCGGAAATCTAGTAAAGTAAAGGTGTTAAAACAAACAAGGTAGTTCGTTGCTAGCGTGGAACGCCATCATAGTTGCCTCATTGCGGACAATATTTTTCTAAAATAATGTTTCACACTTGAATTAAATATTCAATTTAATCCTTTAGATCCAACATTTGTATATTTGAAATTACATAATAGACTATCAATTCATCTGATTTTGAAAAAATTATGTCAATAAAAGTTGTCTAAAGTTTAAATTAGATATATTTATTTTTATTGACATATATTTGACATAGAAAAAAATATATTGTTAAAAATATTGATCAAATTACTATCATTTGTTTTAGTTTGTTAATTGGTTATGGACAACCTTAATTGAAATATTGACACCCAAATCTTAGTAAATGTAGGTATCTTCTAACTTATTTCATTAAGGCAAAAGTAAGAGGCTAAATTGATATGACCGAAGATTTTAAATTGAAAATATCTAAAACATGTATTTCTCAGAGGAGCAATTATGGCAACAAAAAAAAGAGAGAATACAACTTGCACATAATGGATCTAAAGGATGACAAGTTTGAGCTTTGATCATGATTGGGATGTCAGCGGATATATTTTAGTAAAGATCAACTAGAGAGGGGATGATAAATTATTGAAAAACTAAAAAAGCAAGAGGAATAAGTCAACCAAAAATACATGTAGGAGTTTTTCAATTAGAAATCAATATTTTGATAAGATAAATACTATTCTGAAATATCAATAAAATAAAAGAATAAGTTGATAGATCTTGTTGTTTCGAGTTTTGAAAAAACAGCTCAGTTACTCTGTATCGGAGTTTCACTGCATCGTGTGGTGATTTATTTTGCATGCGTTCTCACCCCTTCACACAATTGGGGTACCCCTTGGGGCACACCTCAAGTATCATACCTTCACCTTATAAAAACTACTAGAATGTGTAATCTCTCCTATGTGAGACTTCTATTTTTTCAATTCACATACTAACTCTATGTTCTTCATTTCCAACAGATCCTATTTACAAGATTTCATCGTGTTCTCCACACACCACATCACTCCACCATCCCAATGTCTTATTTTAGAAAGGATGTGACCACCACAATGTGTTTCCTGTGCAGGTCTCATACGAAGCAAGAATACAAGGCATTACTTTTCAATAAAAGCATCATACATAACTTTCATCGAGGAAGAATACATGTTGATTTTTCAGTACAAGCAAGGGTTTGATAACACAAATCAGAGGCAAATATGGTGATAGAAGAACCCTAATATATGTGATGTGTGTTCATTTTCTTCTATGGAAAGAGGTAAAAGAAGGTCAATGATGTGTGTGCTTAATCTTGTTTTATCGAACATTGTCGAAGAATCCATCTCTCTGGTTAAAATAATAATAATAATCAGAAGCTTGAGTGATTAGGCATGGGAAATGATGATGTTAGTGTTTACTTGGTTTGATGATTTAATAGCTCAAACAAGATTTGGGGGAATAATGAGGATGATGTTCCCTTGCTCTTCGATGCTGCTTGTTTGCTAAGTGGTTATCAGAAGCAATCATCACTCTCTTGCATGATGATCTTTGATTGATCAAACTCTTGAAACCACCTCAAGATTTGTGATCACAATTATTGTAACAGTCTTAAAATGTTGTCCGTTATAGACCACCTATAATGACCTGTTATGTGAAATGAGAAAATTGAAAGAACAAAATAGCCTATTTCATAAGGGTGTGGCAGTGTTTTTTCAACAAAGGAAACGATCAAATCAAATTTTAGTTGAGTAAGGATTTGACAGTGGAACAAAGAAATAATCAGACAGCAAATTATACTTTCATTGTAACTATGTGCCTCTAAATGTGGCAGAGCTAAGTGAAAAGGGATTAGTGGCTGTACAGGAGTATTGTCATTGGACCACCATAAACAAAGGTCGTGATCCCGTCGGTGGTAATGCTGCTGCCAACCAGATTCTAAGCCACAAGCCAAGCCATTTTTAAGAGGGAGAAAGATGAAAAATAGATCTATTGTTGGTGGGACTACTTGATCTATTGTCAAGAATTATAGACCGATGATGGGAATAATATTAATAATGCAATCAAGCAAAAGATCCATAGAGTAGCAGCTCCAAACAAACGCCCAAACAAAAAAACTGAATAAGTAACTACAATTGTTAAGGTTCAATATGACACACGTTAGACACATTGACAGGGTATTGAGGAGTGTTCGGATGCCATACAAAGATCTGGCTCAGACAAAAACACATAATTGTTTCAAGTCTATCAATTTCAACAGTCATTGATCGGTATTGCTAAAAAATACCAGTGATACTGGAAGCAATCAGTCAAGCCCAGAGCTCAGAACCTTAAATGAAAATCTTGGTTCTGTTATCTATAGATTAAGTTTTTTTTTTTTTTGACGGAAACATATCTATAGATTATAAGTGCCAATTTCTCATGCAGAGTTCCTCCTATTAAACATTTCATGGCTTTCTCCTACTGAAGCCGAGTTTTGCCTATTGGATTTGATGGCTGCATATGTCCTCCCTGACCTTGGTTCCAGTTCTGTCCTTGAATTTGATCTCTACTTTCAACTTGCATAGTTTCCCGTCGCCTATCATGCCGTGGACGCGGTCTACTCCTACTTGGTTGCCTTTCAGCATATCTATACTGTGGCCTAGGGATCACTTTCCCATCAACAAACAAATCACCTGAAATTACCATAGAGTGATAAAGACAAATAAACAATAATCCAACAATTAACTAAGCTCTTAAATTTAAACAACTCCACTTACCTCCATAATCCTTGTTAGGAACGTCGAGATATGAATCTGGTAGTACCCAAAGAACTCCTGGCAACTCTATTAAAGCAGAAAACATTGCCATGACAGTCAAGCATATGGATTAATTCCTATAAATATGCTGTGTCAATTCTAATTTAGATCCACAAATCAAAACAACAAACAAATTTGGTTACACAAAACAAAAGATTAAAAAGAAAATCTCAAGGACAGCCCATGACATTGACCGCTATTATCATCAGTTTTGTGAACTATAAGTTTATAACCATATAACATAGCAGAATTTGAACAAATCACAAATGTTCTGTGATACACTATTTAGTGCAATGTATTGTCAAATAGTAGCTATAGCAACGCTACAACACAATAGTATAGTGAAATTTGAACATATTCCTATTTACTGTGATCTACAATTGGCAACACTCATTAGTTTATCATCCAAATTCCAATCAAATAAGCATAAGCAAAACAGCATTCACAATAAAACCCTAATTATTAACACACACACAAAAAAAAACTTAAATAACCTAATTTGGGATTAGTGAAGTAGCTAAAAAAGAACAAAATAAATCACCTTTGAGTTTATAAGAAAGCTCTTCCGAAATAAGAGCACCGAAACCTGTATATGTAGAAGTAGAAACAGAGTATATCTTCTTCTTCGCCTCTTCCTCACTACAACCAAAATCCAAATAAGAAATTAGAAAATCAGAAAATAGAAAAGAAGAGTGGAAACTAAGTATGAGACAAAAAAGCGAAAACAATGGAACCTTCCGAGAACATGAGCTAGGGTTTTAACGTAGCTATTAACCATTTCATCTTCAGAGGGTTTAGGGTTATCAGGGAATTCCATAACGATGAGCCAGTGTTCGTAGTCACAGCCATCCAGAAGAATGGTTTCCTTTGGAGGACGGTTACTCCAGTTTGGGGATGGGTCGTTCAATGGAGAATAACCCGAACCAGATGATTTCAATCGAACCGGGAACGAGTAAGGGACGGGCAGGGTTTGTTTGGCAGAGGACAGAGCAAAAGCGAAACGTGTGCGACTGCGAGAAGTGCTTCCAGATGAAGAAGAAGAAAGAGCTCGTGTGAGGGTGGATGCTAACGTGCGCCTGGCATTTGAGTACGCCATTTCCGAGCTAGTTGCCACTGCTATTCAGCTTGGCTGTAGGCGATAGGCTAGCAGTAAGCTTGGGTACAGCGAAGCGCTTACCAAACGCGAAGGATTCGTTCCTCTCTCTCCCAGCAACCGAAGCGAAGGTTTTAAGCCCGACGTCTGTCTGTCAGTGGGACTTTCAATTAGGGGTGTTCATGGTGCAAAAACTGAACCGCATTGGATTACATTAATAGTTTAGTTCAGTTTTTGAAAACCAATTTTAAATCAAGTGCGGTGCAGTTCTAAACCGGTTTGAAACTGGTTTATAAATATAAACCAGTTTAATATTTTGAACAAATTTTTAGTTAAAATCATTTTACAACTAGTTATTCAGCAAAAAGAAATTTAAAATTCTTTTGATAAAAAGATATCGATTTGTTGAGAAAAAAAATTTTGATTCTTTTCCCAAAAAAAATAGATCAAAAAAATTTCTCAATAAAAATTTTCGAAATTCTTTTAGAAAAATATTTTTGAGAAAATTTTTTTTGATTTTTTTGGAAAAAAATAAATATAAAAATTTCTCGATAAAAAATCGAAAATTTTTCAAGAAAAAAATGTTTTTCGATTTTTTTTTCAAGAAAAAATTATTTAAATTGTTTTTTTGAAAAAAAATGTGTCAGTATTTTGTAAGAAAAAATTTAATTGAAGTTAAAAATATTTTAAAATTGTTAAAGTGGTTTGTGGTTTAAGTTTGGTTAACTGAATTGTTTTAAATATGTGGTGCAATTCATGAACCATTTAAATGGTTTAGTTTTTTGTAGTGCAATACAATGCAATTTATCAATATGGTCCAATTAACCATATTTTTGCACACCTCTACTTTCAATCCTCCTTCGTTTGACCTATTTGAATTGAACTAGAGCTTTCTTTCTTCAGACACACCTGATTTCCAACTAGATTCCTATTGAGATATGTAACCTATTCAGCGTTCACCATCCAAGACTAACTTTTTTTTGGTTTTTTATTTTTTTATTTTTTTTTTAAATTTAAATCCAGACAAGATCATTATTAAACTTTATTTTTTTTAGTAAAAATCATTATTAACATTTAAATAATACTTCATTGAGATACATATACATTTTATCATCTATAAAAAAAATGGAACTTGTTTTTAGATTAAAATTATTTCGGGCATATAATATCCTTACATGCTTTTCTTATTTTCTTTTACTTTTAACTAAAATAAAATGTAAATATATTTATTAAAGTTGGATATTATAAAATTAAGTCTTAAATATGATTATGGTTATTTATCATTTACTTAATATTTACTTTGGTTCTTTATGTTTTAATTTTAATTTATTTTAGTTATTGTCACAATAAAAATAAAAGTTATAACAACTTCCGTTTATTGAAATCTTTTCTAAAATATGTATATCGTATAATATTTTTTTTTCAAAAAAACATAAATTTAATCAAATAATAGGTTTGCA